>PVKS010017125.1:0-42618 GCA_004027875.1 Aplodontia rufa | reverse complement strand
TTGAGATTTTGGGGAGTGAGACCTAGCATCTCCACTTCTGACATGATCCCCCCAGGAAATTCATATGCTCTCAGTTCTCTTCCTGTGCAATGACATACACCTTCTTCTGGGAGAGAAGGCTTCTTTTTTTAAATAATTATTTTATCAGTGCATTATAATTATATATAGTAATTGGATTTATTGTTACCATTCTTAGAATTATAAACAGAACACAAAGGTACTGGTCACAGAAATTTGGGATGAGAGAAGGCCTCAGAGGCTATCCAGGGTGCCTCCTTTCCTTCCTATACAGTATGAGGAGGCTCACAGAAGTCTAAGGACTTATCCAGCTCATGCAGATTGGATGACGTTAGCACCTCTCAGAGATTCCAAAAACTAAGAAATTTCTCAACTACAAAATGGACCTAAGGTGCAAGTTATTTATTTTGCACGCATATCATCAAAAATTTAGCAAAGTAGGACCACAGCATTCTAACAGACATCACTGCTGCACAAATCTCTACATTTTTGAAACCCATCCCCGGAAGTAGAATGCAGTAGTCCTTATCTGTGATTTCCCTTTTCATTGCTTCAGTTATCTATAGGTGTTATGGTTTGAGTATGAAGTGCCCCCCAAAAGCTCACGTGTGACACTTCAGGGAGGCTGAGGTGAAATGATTGGGTTATGGGAGCCTTTGCCCAATCAGTGGGTTAATTCCCTGATGGGGATTAACTGGCAACTGCAGGCTGGCAGGGTATGGCTGGAGAAGGTGGGCCATTGGGGGCGTGCCTTTGGGGTATATATTTTGTATGGCATGGAGTGTCTTGTCTCCCTCTGCTCCCTGGAGCCATGCTTCTCCCATGCTGTTAAGCCTCACCTCGAGTTCGAGCTCTGAGAAATGGAGCTGAACTTCCATGGACTAAGTCCTTTGAAACCATGAGCCCCCAAAGAAACTTTTCCTCCTAAAATTGTTCTTGTCATCTTTTAGTCACAGCAGTGGAAAAGTTGAGTAAAGCAGAAATTGGTACCAAGAGTGGGCTGTTGCTGGGACTAACCTGAGCATGTGGCTTAGAAGCTTTTGGAGGTTTCTGGAAGTTGTGGGAGGAATTTTGAGATATTTAGCAGTGCGAGCTGGAAAAGCTTTAGGTTGTTGTGAGCAGAACTTAATGCACAACTCTGGTGGAAGTTCAGAAGACCAGAATGTCTATAGGATTGTGCAAGGCAAAGAGAGGGTTCAAGAGGTTTCAGAGGAGAAGGACTCTATGGGAAATTTGTGTTATGTTCTGGCCAAGAAGTTGTCAATGTTTTGCCAGTGACTGAAGACTTTCTGTGAAATGGATTTTAAAAGTGATGGGCTTCTTAATCCAGTGGAAGAAATTTCTAGATCACATAGCATTCAGGTGATGGCATAGATATTGCTGGTGGCTTTTAGCCAAATGTATTGTGATATTCAGGAGCAGAAAAGAGAGCAGAAAGATTGGATGGGAGTAAAACTGGAGCAAAAGAGGCTGCAATTAGAAGAACATTACCGACAGTAAAGAAATGCTAAAGATTTTTGTCCAGAAGCAAAAAGAAAGATGGCTTGCGGGAACCTCAGGAATTGGTAAGACCACACACCCATCTCAGGCACAAGGGAGTCAAAGTTTCTTTGAGCAGAGACCAGTGGGGCACCCTACTTGTACAGGATAGCCTAGGAAGAGTTTTCAACATGCTCAGCCACCCAGGCACTCAGAGGCTGCTGCAGCCAGGCTCCCTGATGCTTGGATACTGCTGGAGATGGCAGCAGACCTTGGCAGCAACCAGGTGGTGCTGGTTCTGCAAGACTGTAGGATGCTGGAGTTAGGGGGTTGTGGAGGCTTCCATCAAGATTTGAAAGGAAGACCTGGGTTGGAGTCCCTGCAGGCAGCCCCTGAGAGGGCAATATGGGGAAATGTGAGAGGAGAGCTGAAGCTGCAATGGAGACTCCGAGATTAAGAAACGCCAGCGGATCCACTGCTGAGGAAAGCTGCAGGAATTGAACACAGACAAGCCAGCAGAGAGGTCACATGGACTACAACCAGCAAAGCCATAGGGGCAGAGCTGCATAAGCCCTTTGGAAAGAACATCGTGATGCCATGTGCTCCAGATGCCAGACATGGAGCTACAGGATTTGTTTGCTTAGCTGGATTTTGGCCTTGCTTTGGACCCATTCCTTCTTGCTATGCCCCGATTTTTCTGAATGGCAACATTTGCTATATGCCTTTATATATTGGACATATGTAACTTGAATTGATTTTTTACAGGCACTCACGCTAAAAGTTTGCCTTGAATCTTAGTGGAGACTTTAGACCTGAACTTTTGGCAATCTTGGAACTATTGAGACTATTGGAACTCTTGAAAATGGACTAATAGATACTTCATCGTCAGATTTTCATGAGTTTTTTGGGGCCAGAGGCATAATGTTATGGTTTGAATGTGAGGTGTCCCCCAAAAGCTCATGTGAGGCAATCCGGGAAGACTGAGGTAAAATGATTGGGTTATAAAAGTCTTAACCCGATCAGTGAGTTATTCCCCTGAGAGGGTTTAATAGGTAACTGTATACTGGTAGGGTGTGGCTGGAGGAGATGGGTCGTTGGGGGCATGCCTTTGGATACATATTTTATATCTAGTGTGGAGTTCTCTCTCCTCTCTCTCTCTGCTCCCTGGAGTCATGCCTTCTCCATGCTATACAGCCTCACCTCGAGCCCCAAAGAATGGAGTTGGCCTTGTAACCATGAGCCCTCAAATAAACTTTTCCTCCTAATATTGTTCTTATTGGGTCTTTTCAGCAACAAAAAAAGCTGACTAAAACAATAGGCAACTCGGGTCCAAAATATTAAGTGGAAAATTCTAGAAATAAACAATTTATGAGTTTTAAGTTGCATGCCTATATAAGTTGAGTAATGACATCATCTGCCATCCCACCCTGTCCTGAGCAGGACCTGATCATACCTTTGTCTGGTGTATCTGCAATGCATATTCTGCTCTCCCATCAGTCCCTTAGGAACTGTTTTGGTTATCAGATCATCTGTCATGGCATAGCAGTGCTTGTGTTCAAGCACTCCTTGTTTAAGTTAATAATTGACCCAAAGCACAAGTGAAGTGGTGCCGGCAATTTGGATATACCAAAGAGAAGTTCTACAATGCTTCTTTTAAGTCAAGAGGTGCTTTCACTCTGTTCTCCTCTCTTTTCCTTTCCTTTCCTTTCAATAAGCAATATTTTACTCTCATGAGTTCTATAGATCAATATTTCAGGGAGGGCTCAGAAGAGTATTTCAGGATTAGGATCTGTCTTTATTTTTATTTTGTTTTTTAGTACCAGGGATTTTTAAGCCAGGAGTGCTTTACCACTGAACTACATGCCAGCCCTTTTTATTTTTTAATTTTTATTTTATTCTTATTATTGGTAGTAGTAGTAGTTGTTGTTGTTGTACCAGGGATTAAACTCAGGGACACTTAACCTCTAAGCCATATCTTTAGCCCTTTATTATTTA
Organism: Aplodontia rufa; assembly: GCA_004027875.1. Classification (NCBI taxonomy): domain Eukaryota; kingdom Metazoa; phylum Chordata; class Mammalia; order Rodentia; family Aplodontiidae; genus Aplodontia; species Aplodontia rufa. Next base: position 39,126 of record PVKS010017125.1, on the reverse strand, counting down.
TTGATTGCTTTTTATTTTGAGACAGGGTCTCACTAAGTTGCTGAGGCCCTTGCTAAATTGCTGAGGCTGGCTTTGAACTCATGATCCTCCTGCCTCAGCCTCATGAGCCACTGGGATTACAGGTGTGTGCCATAGTGCATAGTGGCAGGTTTTTTATTATTATTATTTATTATTATTATTGTTATTGTTGTTATTATTTAAATTTTAAGACAGGGTCTCACTAAGTTGCTTAGTGCCTTGTCAAGTTGGTGAGGCTGGCTTGGAAATTGTGATCCTCCTGCCTCAACCTCTGCTGGGATTAGAGGCATGCCTCACCACACCTTGCTTCTGTTTTTATTTTTAAAACATATTTATTGAAATACAGTTCACATATCACAAAATTTGCCTATTAAAAGTATATAATTCATTGATTTTTAGGTTATTCACAGATTGTGCAAGAGTTTAATTGCTGAGTATAGGGTATGTTTAACATTTTGAAGAACTTCCAAAGCATTTTCTAAAGCATGTTTCCATCAGCAATGTATGAAGTGTCCAATTGCTCCACATCTTCACCAACACTTATTATTGTCTATCTTTTTATTATACTCATAATGTATTGTTTTGCCAGAACTGTTATATGTAACAAGGTACTACAAATTGAGCTGCTTAAATCACAGGCATGTATTGTCTAGAAGGCTAGAAGTCCAAGATCAAGGTGCTGGAAAAAGCAAGCTACTTCTGAAGACACCAGGGAATTATCTGAGTCAGACCTTCTCCCAGTTTTCAGTAGTTCCTTGACTTATGGCAGCATAACTCCTGTCTTCACATGACATTCTGCCTGTATGCGTGTGTGGGTCTAAATTTCCTCTTGTTATAAGGATACCACCCCTATTAAATTAGGGTTTGCTATGGTCTAAATGTGTTCCTCCTAAATTCGTGTATTGAAACTTAATTAACAAGGTAATAGTAGTAAGAGGTGGGACCTCTGGGATGTGATTAAGTCATGAGGGCTATCCCATGACAGATTAGGGATCTCATAGTAGAGGTGTGAGGGAGGAGCTCTCCCTACCCGCAGCCATGATGTGAGGACGTAACATTTGTCTATTTTGCCCTTTCACCAAGACAAGACACATGAATGGTGTCATCCATGAGGGATGACCCTCACTAGCTACTGAATCTATTGGCACCTTGACCTTGGATTTTCACCCTGGAACTGTGAGAAATAAATTTCTGTTATTTATAAATCACTCAGTCTAAAGGATTTTGTTATAGCAGCCCAAATGGACTAAGACAGAGACCCACCCTATTCTAATAAGACTTCTCTGAGGAGAATTAACTGCAATGACTTCATTTTCCTGTAAGGCCACATTTTGAACTACCAGGGGTTAGGAACTAAGCATTAAGTTTGAGAGGACAGAATTCAATCTGTTAAACCACCCTAGTGGATCTGAAGGGGTATTTTATTGTGGTTTTGATTTGCATTTTTCCTATAACTAATACTGTTGAACACTTTCTCTTGTGTTTATTGGCTACTTGTATATCTTTTTTTTTTTTAAGAGAGAGGGACAGTGAGAGAGACAGAGAAAGAGAGAAACAACTCTATTTAGTTTTTCACATGGCCTTAGTTGCTCTAACACTCAGTTGTGTACGTGGTGCTGGGGTTTGAACCCAGGTCCTCGTGCTTGCCAGGCAAGCGCTGAAACTGCTGAGCCACCACTCCAGCCCCACTTGTATCTTTATTAAAGAGATATCTACTCAAGTCCTCTGTTCATTTAAAACTTAGGTTGTCTTCTTGTTGAATTTTAAGGGTTCTTTATATATTCCAAATAAGACCCTTATCAGGTATATGATTAACAAAGATTCTTACAGTTCTCTGTGTTATCTTTCCACATTCTTAATAGCATCTTTTCATGTATAAAATATTCTAATTTTTATGAAATCCAACTTATTTTTTTATCTGTTTCTTTGTTGATTGTGCTTTCAGAGTCGTGTCTAAGAAATTACTGTCAGATTCATGCACTCTCGTGTTTTCTTCAGAGTCTTAAATTTTACCACTTATGTTTAGCTCTCTGGCTTGCTTTAGGTTAGCTTTTGTATACTGTGATGCAGGAGTTTAACTTCCTTCTTTTACATGTGGATATAAAGTTATACCAGCAGCATTTGTTGAAAAGCTTGTTCTTTTCTCCATCCAATAGTCTTGGTTTGCTTGTCAAAAATGACTTGGCCATCATGTAAGGGTTTACTTCTGAATTCTCACTTTTATTCCATTGATCTGTATTTCTGACCTTATGCTGTGCTATCTTGATTACTGCTGCTTTGCTATGATCTGAATGTGAACTCCCAAAATTCATGTGTGTTGAAACGTTGTAATACGTTCTGAAATCAAAACATGAGAGTTCTCTAACTTTGATTTTATTGTCAATATTGTTTTGGCTTATCTGGGAGTTTTTTATTTTCTATGAATTTTAGGATTGGTTTGTTCATTTAACACACACAAATAACTTAGGACTTTGATAAGAATTGCAAAGAATCTCTAGCTTATTTGGGGAACTAAGCCATTTTAGCAATAATAAGACTTCTAATCCATAAAATGGGATATATTTACATTTAGTTATATCTTTAATTTATTGCAATAATGTTTTATGGTTTTCAGTGCATGAGCCTTATACTTGTTAATTGCATTCCTAATTATTTTATTATTATTGATAAACTTAAGAATGAAATTGTTTTAATAATTTCATTTTCAGTTTGATTATTGCTAATGTAGAAATATACTTAATTTGGGGGGTATTAATCTTGTGTCCTGCAAATCTGCTAAACTTGTTTATTAATTCTGTAGTTTTAAAATTTATTCCTTACCTTTCATGTATGTATGTGTGTATATATGTATGAGTGTGTATGTGTATGTATACATACATGTATATATATGTATGTATGTGTACATATATATACACAGATACACATACACACACACATATGCTTTGCCCCCTGAATTGTGGACAGAATGCAAAATTCTTGAAATTTCCTGAGTTATAGCTAGGAGTTCTTTCGTTATTCATAACTATATCTAAGTTTATGCTAACCTATGGAGGGCCCTCAGAAATAATCAAAAGAGGGGCTGAAAATGAATGGAGATGGAAAAAATTATGCTGAGTGAATTATCCCAAACTTAGAGACTCAAGGGCCGAATGTTTTCTCTCATATGTGGAAGCTAGAATTCAATTGGAAACAGACTGAAAGTTGGCTAAGCTAATAATAACTTCAACAAGGGTGAATGTTTACGTGAGCAGGGGGAACCTTGCCTACGATGCTGGGGGATGAAGAGAGGGGGGCAGGGGGGTGGGTAGGAATAGGAGAGATATCAAAGCAGCTGAAGGGAGAGAGTAGGGGGGTTATCAACCCAATGGGGAACCTTCAACTTCTATGAGAAGCCCAACTAACATGGGGGTAAAGTAGGGGGAAACATGGGATGTGAGGGGGACCCACAGGGGGGAATTCTTGAACTGGCATCAGCCTTGGCTTGCTCTGTCGGTATCCATGTGTTCATGAATGTGTGGCAACAATTACCTCCTATATGTAAGACTATGTTGAATGAATTAAAAAGAGAGAGAGAGAGAGAGAGGCTGAACATGCATGTAATTAGAGGTTTGGGAATGTCAGGCCTGTCTACATTCTCTGGGCGAAGGCAGAGAGGCTAGAGATTGAGTTCAATTGTGGGGTCAATGATTAATCAATTGTGCCTACCTAATGAAGCTGTGATAAAAACCCTTGAAAAATGAAGTTAGGGGAAACTCCTGGGTTGGTGAATATGCTGGTGTGCTTTGAGGGTGATGTTCCTGGAGGGGGCATGGAAGCTTTGCAATGCCCATACCCCTTTGTCCTATGTATTTCTTCCATTTGGCTATTCCTGAATTGTAGACTTTATGATCAGACTGTAATTGCAAGTATAGCACCTTCCTGATTTCCATGAATTGTCTACCAGTTATTGATGATGATCAGGGATCATTGGAACACCTCCTAAATTTGTAGTCAGCTGGATAGAAATATGGATAGTCTAGGGACCTCACTTGGGGCTAATGTTTAAAATGGAGGCAGTCTTGTGGGACTGAGCTCTTCACTTGTGGTATCTGCTGATGACAGGTAGGTAGTGTTCCACAAAGAAGACAAACAACAGATGCTGGTGGGGTTGTTAGGAGAAAGGAACACTAATACACTGTTGATGGGACTGCAGACCAGTACAGCCACTCTGGAAAGCAGCGCAGAGACTCCTCAAAAAGTTAAAGTTGGAACTGCTGTATGACTCAGCTATCCCATTCCTGGGTATTTTCCCAGAAGAACTAAAATCAACACATTACAGCAACACAGCTACATTAATGTTTATAGCAGCAAAATTCATAAAGCTAAACTATGGAATCAACGCAGATGTCCTTCACTGGATGAGTGGATCCAAACACTGATAAACACACACACACACACACACACACACATACACACACACACACACACCATGGAGTTCTACTCAGCCATTAAAAAGAATGAAATCATGGCCTTTGCAGGTAAATGGATGGAAATGAAAAAAAATATGCTAATTGAAATTAGCCAATCTCAGAGACTCAAAGGTCAAATGTTTTCTCTCATATATGGAAGCTAGATTAAACCAAGGATAGGATGAAAGATAGTCAAGTATATATAACATTTGATGGGGGAAGTCTAGTTATGAAGGAGGGGAGGACAAGAAGGGAAATGGGGGGATTATCAATACTGTATAGTATACTTTACTCCCCCAAGAAGCTAAATAACACTCATGAAGGCATATAAAACCAGAAAAGTAAAAAATTAATATGTATGTATATATATTTTTATAGCTGTGATGAGGGGGATGCAATGGAGATATGACACCGGGGAGTGAGTGAGGGGGATGGGAAATCCTGGGTAAGGATTAGGTTCAAGTTACATTGTCAGATTGTGTGCATTTATTAATGTGTAAAAACAAATCCCTTCACTACGTAAGACTATGGTGCACCAATTTAAAAAAAAAAAGAGTTGAATCAAATTGTTGGATCCCAGTTTATGTCAGGGAATTGTCATTAGAATAAAGTATCTACTAAGCTTGTTAATTCTTGTACTCTCTCTCTGTCTCTCAAGAGCGAATCAATTTTATTTAATTTTTCATCTGGTTTTTGTTTTTCTGACACTTAGTTGTGTATGTGGTGCTAGGGTTTGAACTGGGTCGTCATGCATGTTAGGCAAGCACTCTGTTGCTGAGCCACCTCTCCAGCCCAATTCCTATATTTTTTTCATGGATTCTGAAGGATTTTTTATACTTTTGTGTGATCTGAAAATAGGGTAGTTTTACTTCTTCCTTTGAAATGTTTCTGTTTATCTACACATATATTTTTTTGCCTTATTAAACCTCTACTGCAATGTTGCATGTAAGTGGAGAAAGTTGACGTCTTTGTCTTTTTCCTAATCTTAGTATGATTTCAGTTGTGAGTTTTTGTAAACGTCCTTTGTCAGGTTGAGGAAGTTCCCTGCTATTCTTAATTTATTGAATTTTTTAGGATTCAAAAATGTTAATTTTGTCAAATTCTTTTGCTGTACTTACTGAAATGACTGAATTTTTTATCCTACCGATATGGTATATTTCATTAATTGAATTTTAGATGTTAAACCAACATTCCTGAAATAAATCACACTTGATCATAGGTCAATCCTTTCCATATCTCTATATCACTGGATTTGACTTATTAGTATTTTGTTAGGATTTTTAAGTTCATATTCCAAGAAGACGTGAGCGAAAGATGCCATTATACTGTCTGTTATAATTACCTACATAATTACATTTTTTTGCAAGGCAGATCTGCTAGTGATGAATTCTTTTGGTATTTATTTATCTGGGAATATCTTTAGTTAACCTTCATTTTAAAAATAGTTCTGTGGGGTTTGATTGTTGATTGGCATTTTTTACCTTTAGTATTTCAGACAGGTCACCCCTGTCTCTAGCCTTCATGTTGCCGATGAGACAAGTTCTTTTCACTGCTTTCAGGAGTTTTTCCACCTTTGACTCCCAACATTTTTACTATGATGTGTCAAGGTATGAATTTCTTTGTATTTGTCCTAAATCGAGTTCTTTGAGCTTTTTGGATATAAATATTGACGGTTTTAAAAAATTAAATTTGGAAGTTTATAGCCATTATTTCTTCCAGTAATTGTTTTTCTTCTTTCTCATTCTCCTCTCACTCTGGTACTCTGAGATAAGAACAACAAAGTTCATGTGCTTTGAATCATATCTCTTCAGTTCAGTCTTAAATTATTTACAAACCAGCAGTGGTGTGTGCCCAGAGCGGGCCACCCTAGCTGCAATTAGAAAAATTTTAAAAATCTCAATAGGAAACAATTACTTTAGAACCTCTGGAGCTAGACTCAGGAATTAGTGGTTTGTAAAGTTCACCAGAGGAATGGAATGAAAAGTCATTTGAAGATGGGCAGGTTTTTCTAGATTGTACATTTTTTTAATGCTCACAAATTCACCTTCAAATTTCCGATCTTAGATTAATACATTTCTGTACACTTATGCCAGCCTTCTAAATCAAATGTTGCCTTACACCTCACATTCTGCTTATTTTGAATAAGATATACTTTTCCATCTAGACCACAAGCTACAATTTCCAGCACTGTTATTTTCATTTCAAGTAAATGTTTGTTATGCATACAGTTTATTGACATATTCCATTATCGAGCTCTCTAGTAAGGATCCCAGCAGAAATTTAGCCTTACAGGGACATTCCTGTTAAATTGTTGAGGATGGTTTAAATGAGGTATATTTAGGAAGAGTAAGGAACTTGTGGAGAGATAATATCCTCAGCAAGAAAAGTAGGGGTTGGAGAAGAATTTATACATCAACTATTGACATATATATTGTACATTAAATATTATATTTATATATGTATAAGCTAGTACATATTGTTATAGTTAATATATAAATATAATTATATTTAATGTACAATATATACTAGTTTATACATTAACTATTGATATATATACACATATGTGTATATATATACATAATATATATTTTAGCATTCATGTAAACCACCTTTATGTCTTGATAACAAAATTTGTAGGATAATCAAATTACAAAGAAGAAAGGCTTATTTTGGCTCACAGTTTTGGAGGTTTTAGTCCATGGTTAACCGGCTGTGTTGCTTTTGCACCTGTGGTCAGGCATCATCATGAGAACATGTGGCAGAGTGAGACCGCTCACCTGATGCCTGGGAAATGAAAGAGAAAGAGGAAGACACTGGGGTCCCATGAGTCCCTTTGAGGGTAAATCCTCTATGATCGTAATACCTCCCACTCGGCCCTGTTTCCCAAAACCTTCCACCACCTCCCAGCACCATCACAGTGGGAACCAAGACCTTAACACACGGACCTTTGGGGGAAGGGACTTCATATCCAAACTATAGCAGCATTTCATATATGTAAATAATACTTATATAAATGGAATACCCTAATTTAAATGGCCAAAATGTATCAACAAGAAAATTGCAAAATTAACAATTATGGAATGCTCACTAAAATTTTTAAAAATTCAAATTAAAACAAGAATGAAATGGAATTTTTATAACCTTTCAGAATGGAAAACAAAAAAAAATAATAATATGCATTATAGTGAAGATGTGGGAAAATGGCTAGCCTTATTCAGAGCTGATGAGAAGGTCTCAGACTTCCCATTTGTTCTCTGTTTTTTTAAAAAAGAGAGAATCAATTTTATTTATTTCTTCATCTGGCCTTTGTTTCTCCAATACTTAATTGTGTATGTGCTATTGAAAACCAGGTCCTCACACATGCCACGCAAGTGCTCTAACTGCTGAGCCACTGCTCCAGCCCTGCCTCTTGTCCTCTACACTGGTACAAAATCTGTGCAGAGAATTCTCTCCTGTATTTATCAAAATCATAATGTCTATCCACTATTGACTTGCCAGTTCTTCTAAGAATTTATCTTAAGGACTTTAAGATGTTTGTGCCAGCATAGCATATAATCAGGCAACTGTAAACAACACTGAAATTCATTAAAAAGGATTTGGTTAGGGGCTGGAGTGGTGGCTCAGTGGTAGTGTGCTTGTCTGGCACGCACAAGGACCCAGGTTTGAACCCCAGCACCACATACACAACTAAGTGTTGCAGGTACTAGGATCAGATGAAAAAATAAGTAAAATTGATTCTCTTTCTCTTTCACTCATTCTCTCTCTTAAAAAAAAAGGATTTTGTTAAATAGATGATGGAACATCCAAAAACAATATACTATGTGAGAAATTTAAAAAACAAGTACGTCTTTATTTCTGAAATAAGTTTATAGAAGGTGATGACTCCATTTATGTATGATCATAAATATCTGTACTTATATTGACACTTTAGTGTATGCTAAATTGTCAGATTATTTTTCTTACATTATTTTACTGCTTTTTCTACATTCATATATAATAAATAAAAAAGGAGTAACAAGGGGGGAGAGGTGATTCTGAGCATTTGAGTCGAGCCCCTCAGATTCCTGTCTGTAACTGCTGAAGAAGTGGTTTCACTAACCTGATCTCTAACTTTCCACCACAAGCAGCTTATTCTCATAACAAAGTTAAGGTCAAAGGCAGAAAAAGCTGTCCTCCTGCACTCTGCCACAGGTGACAACGTAAGCCCTTCAGGAGGAGACTTGGTACAGAAGAGAAATAGTGGTGGTGGTTGGTGGAAAGACAGTAGTGCCTGGCAGAGGATAGGACAAAATCGGTGGAAAAAAGATTATGCTCGGAAGAGTCAGGAGTGTCTTACAAATGACTGGCTGCCCTGTAGATTCGCAGGAGGGCTTTGGGATAAATGTTTCAGGATTAAATGCAGAGTAACATACTCTAATGTATATTTCTAATGTGCTATCCACGTCATTGTTGATTTAGTCTGTTTTCTATTGCTACAACAGAATGCCTGAGGCTGGGTAATATCTAAATAAAAGAAGATTATTCAGATCACAATTCCAGTGGCTAGAAAGTCCAAGCAGTATTGTGCCACAACATGGCAGAGAACTGGAAAGGGAACTGACCATGTGTGAACAAGAAAACGAGAGAATGGGGTGGTGTCAGGTTCATTCTTTCATAACCCACTTTCCCAGGAACCAGCTGGTCCCATAAGAACTGTATTACTCCCTTCCAAGTGTAGCGTCTTTGTGATCTAATCACCCCTCAAAGGCTCTACCTGATCAATACTATCACACTGAGGACCAAGTTTCTAACACATGAATCTTCAGAGGCCAAACCATTTCCAAATCATAGTACTGTATACAATTAAGGTATATATGATGTTAGGATACACATAGATAATAAAAAGGTTCCTGTAGTGAAGCAAAGTAACCTATCTATTATCTCACATAATTATCTCTTTTGTTCTTGTTGCTATGACAAGGGCAGGTGAAATCTTCTCATTTGGCCTGAATCCCAAATGTAGTAAAATTGTATTGCCTATAGCCCTCCTGTTATACTTTACATCTCTAGACTTTGTCCTACATATGTGCTACTTTATATTCTCTGGCCAGCAATTCTCCTCTTCCTCCTTATCCCACCTTCCCACCTCTGGTAAGCGCTGTTTTGTTCTCTGTACATTTTATTTTAATTTTTTTTAGATTTCACATAAAAGTGAAATCATGCAATATTTTTCTTTCTGTGTCTAGCTTATTTCACTTAGAATAATGTCTTCTAGGCTGATCTATATTGTGGCAAATCAGAAGATAACATTATTCTTAAGAGGCTGAATAATATTCCATTGCATATATATGTGTGTATATATATATATATATATATATATATATATATATATAACCATTTCTTGATCAATTCATCTAAAAACAGACACTTATTTCCACTATAGCCAATAGCACTGCAATGAACATGGGAAATTTAACTCCATTTCTATATACCACCAACTGGCAAGGCCTGTGGAAACTTAAGTTATAGATAACCATGTAGTTAAATAAATATATTTAAAAGATTTAGGCATCATTCAACAAATTCATTGTATAACTCTTTTCTTTTATTTTGTGATTAATAAAATGTATTGTTATTTAAAATATTAAAATCAAAGTTCGTTGATCTTCCTGAATTGTCTGTGATTCATCTAACAACAGTAGAATATACGGCCATTCCAAAACAGTAAGCACATCTCCCCCGACTCCTGACCTGGCACACAGCTATCAAACGCTGAAGCAGTGTGTACACAGATTAAAATATCAGACAGTGCCAGGGCCAACCCAGAAACTGTCAGTCTAATCCAATTCTGCTCACATGGCCATATACTTCCTTGTTTTAAAACAAACCCAAAGCTGAAGGATCCCCTTGCTCCAGTTTCCCTAATCTCTTCTCCCGGTATGTTGCACTATCCAAAGTACAGATGGATCCAGGAGTTTCAGTCACTATTTCTCATAGTCTATGCCCTCATAAACTTTGATGCCTTCAAAGTGGGAGGTAAATCTGGCTCCCCCTTCCTGTTTTTGAAGAATAACTTCCTCTGTGAACAGTACCAGAGACAAATCAGGGTCTGACCTTGGGAACAAATGCTTTATCCTTGAGTAACACAATAGCCAGGTAATGGAATCAACCTGGGTAGTCACCAACATATGAATGGATAAAGAAAATGTGGTGTATATATACACAATGGAGTATTATTCAGCCAGAAAGAAGAACAAAATCATGACATTTGCTTACAAATAGAATTGGAGATCATTTTAGGTGAAATCAGCCAGACTCAGAAAGATAGATACTGCATATTTTCTATCATATGTGGGATCTAGAAAATAAAATAACAACGTGAAAGTAGAAGGGAAGCTATTAAATAAGAGGAAGGAATAGCAGGGAGGAGGGAAAGATAAGTGGGACCAGGGGAGAGGGCACAAATGATCAAAACATGTTATATGCAGTATGAATATGCCACAATGAAGCAATAGTACTCGTTAATCTGTATAATCAATGTATAATTAATATGTACTAAAAAAAACAAACCCAGAACAGTTTCTCAGCCCAGACCTGATAGGGCCAATAAAGAAACTGAGAAAGTAGAAAGGAGATGTATAGGGTAGATAAAAGAAGAAAAGGTGAGAAAAAAAAGGATCAGGGGAGGAAAAGAGAGGACTGCAAAAATCAATATTTAAAGAAACAAAATGTGGAAAATATTCATGGTATAATGACACATGGGTATTATTCACACTTTCAAACCCATCCATTTGGAATGTTTCCTCTATGGCCAGTATTTAAGAGAGAAATTTTAGCCTGTGACTTCTAGTCTTTTTCTGAATTGTTTTTTAGTAGTTCTCTAAATTAGTGATGTGACTTCAAGCAAATACTTTCTTTAAAAAATTGTTGCATATTAATTACACAGAATAGTGGGTTTCACGATGGCATATTTGCATGTGCATATAACATAGTTTCATCAATTTCATTCCCCAGTGCCTCTCCTTGCCCTTCCCTCCTCCTCCCCACCCCCTTCTTCTATTCTAATGGTCTCCTTTCTGTTTTTATGAGATCCTTCCTCCACTCCCTTTTTTCCTCTCTAGCTTCCACACATGAGAGAGAACAAACAGTGCTTCTCTTTCTGAGTTTAGTTTATATCACTTAATATAATGCTCTCAAGTTCCATCCAATTCCCTGCACATGGTATGATTTCATTCTTCTTTATGAATGAATAAAACTCTCTATCCATTCATCTGTTGACAAATCCCTAGGCTAGTTCCAAAGTTTGGCTATCATGAATTGTGTTGCTGTAAACATGGGAATGCATGTTTCACATAGTTCACTGACTTCAGTTTTTTAGGCTAGGTGCTGAGGAGTGGGTACAGCTATATACACCGTGATTAAGTTGGTTTCATTCCAGGGATGCAAGGATAGTTCAACAAATGCAAGTAAATAAATATAATATACCACTTAAATAGAATTAGGGACAATAATAACATGATCATCTCCATAAATGTCAAAAAAGTCTGACAAAAATTAGACATCCATTTATGACAAAAAACTCTGCAGAGACTAGGGATAGAAAGAATACTTATCCCAATAACATAAAGAATATATCTGATAAAACCAAAGCCAAACTCATAATGAATGGGGAAAAACTGAGATAGTTTCCTCTAAAATTGAAACATGACAAGGACGTCCATTCTCACTGCTCCTATTCATTATAGTAACTTGAATCTTTAGCAAGAGCAATTAGGCAAGAGAAGGAACTAAAAGGGATGCAAATAGGTAAGGAAATAGTCAAATTATCCTTGCTTGAAGATGATATGATCCTATATTTAGAAGATCCTAAAAGCTCCACTAGCATACTTCTAGAGCTAATAAACAAATTCAGGAAAGTAGCTGAAAACAAAATAAATATACAAAAATCAACAGCTTTCCTATACACCAACAATGAATCTGCTGAGAAAGAAATCAGGGAAACAATTCCATTCACAATAACTTAAGAAAAAAAATAACACTTATGAATAACTAACCAAAGAGGTGAAGACCTTCACAAGGAAAATACATAACACTGAAAAAAGAAATCAAAGAAGATAGCAGAAGATGGAAAAGCCTACCATGTTCATGGACAGGCAGAATTAATATTGTTAAAATGTCATACTACCAAAAGCATTCTACAGATTCAATATAATCCCCATAAAATACCAATGATATTCTTCTCAGAATTAGAAAAAAACTCCTAAAATTTACATGGAAGGACATACAAAAGACCCAGAATACCTAAAATAATTCTGAACAAAACTAGTTAATCTGGAGGCATCATAATACCCAACTTCAAATTATACTACAGAGCCATAACAAAAATAGCACAAAAATAGACACATAGAGCAATGGGACAGTGAAGAAGACACAGGGACAAACCCACACAGCTATAGTCAGCCGATTCTTGCAAAGGTGCCAAACTCTCACATTGGAAAAAAAAATCTCTTTAACAAAATTTGCTCGGAAAACTGGATATTCATATGTAAGAGATTGAAATTAGTTCCTTCTTTCTCATCCTGCACAAAAGTCAAGTCAAAATATAGCAAAGACCTAAGAATAAGACCAGAAGCTTCAGTACTGGCAGAAGAGAACGTAGGGGAAACACACCAACAGGTGGGCATAAGCAGCAACCTTCTTGATAAGATTCATAGGTTGGGAAATAATGCCAAGAATCATTAAAGGGAATGACACCAAACTAGAAGCTTCTACACAGTAATGAAAAAAAAAATAACAAACTGAAGATAGAACCTAGAAAGGGAGAAAATCATTGCCAGCTACTCTTTTGACTGAAGATAAACATTCAGAATATATAAAGAACTCAAAAAATTCAACACCAAATAAACAACAACAATAACCCATCAATAAATGGGCAGAGGAACTAAATAGGCACTTCTTCAAAGCTGTACAAAAGGCCAACAACTGCATGAAAAAAATGTTCAATATGTTTAGTCATTAGCGAAATGCAAATTGAAACTATATTGAGAGTCCGCCTCACTCCACTCCAAATGGTAGTCATCAAGAATACAAACAATAATAAATGCTGGCAAGGATACAGGGAAACAACCTTTTACATACACGTCATTGGTGAGAATGTAAATTAGTAAGCCACTATGGAAATTAGGGTGGAAGTTCCTCAAAAGCTAAAAATGGAACTACCATATGATCCAGCAAATATTTCTAATGTTTTTTTTGTTTTTATAGAAGCAGTATGTAGGCTTGATGATAAGTAATAGAATACTGATAAACTATATTCTTGCTATTCAAAAGTATATAGCTCTCAGGGTATTCTGCCACACATTTCAAATAGTAGTGTTATCTCCCTTTTATATGCAGTTCAGTTCAGTTGTCCTATAGATTGCTCCAACTTCTGGATGTGTCCAGTTGATTTCACCTGCTATCATTTAGTTTGTTTTCCTGTTACTTGAATTAACTACAAAATGGAAATCATATCAAAGCTTGTGTGTTCTTTTTTTAAAAAATTTTTTTATTGTGTAAAAATTCATGTAACATGAAATCTACCTTTTTCTAAAAAAAGAGAGAGGGACAGTGAGAGAAAGAGAAATAATCAACTTTATTTAGTTTTTCATGTGGCCTTCATTTCTCAGACACTTGGTTGTGTATGTGGTACTGGAGTTTGAACCTGCGAACCCATGCATGCCAGGCAAGCACCATAACTGCTGAGCCACTGTTCCAGTCCCTAAAATCTACCCTTTTAATGATTTTAAAATGTGTGATTCATTGGTTTTTAGTATTTTCACAATCTTGTGCAACTATCACCTCTATCTTATTTTAGAATACTTTCTTCACCCCAAAAGAAACTCCCTAATCTCCCAATACCTTCCTTCTTCCATGCTCTGGCAACACAAATCTACTTTATGTTTTCATGCATTTGCCTTTTATGGAGACTTTGTATTAACAGAATCACATAATATGTAGTCTTTTGTGTATGGCTTCTTTCAATTAACTTGATGGTTTCAAGGTTCACTCGTTTTACAGTATGTATTAGTGCTTTATTACTTTTTTTTTAAAGAGAGAGGGACAGTGAGAGAGAAAGAGAATCAATTTTATTTAGTTTTTCATGTGGCTTTCATTGCTCTGACACTTCGTTGCATACGTGGTGCTGGGGTTCGAACCTGTGTCCTTGCACATGCCAGGCAAGTGCCATAACAGCTGAACCACCACTCCAGCCCCATTTTATTGCTTTTTATTATTGAATAATATTCCTTTGTGCCACATTGTATTCATCAGCTGATGACATCTGGGTTGCTTCTACTTTTTGGCCATTATATATAATGCTGCAATGAGTATTCTATACATGTTTTTGTGTGAACACACATTTTCTGTTTTCTAGGGTGCATCCTATGAGCGAAATTAGGTTATATGGAAACTAACTTTTTGACAAAATGCCAAAATATTTTCCATTCCCACCAGCAACATTTAAGGGTTCCAATTTCCATACATTCTCAGCATTACTTATTTTCCCTTTTTAAAGCAATATTTTAATCCTAGGGAGTATGAGATGACATCTCACTGTGATTTTGATTTATATTTCTCTAATTATTAATGAAGTTGAACATCTTTACATTTATCTATTGGACATTTGTATATTTTCTTTGGAGAATCATTTATTTACAGTCCTTTGCCTATTTTAAAATTGGATTGTTTCTTTATATATCTGGAATATATGACCCTTATCATATGCATGATTTGAAAACATTTTTCTCATTCTATGGGTTGTCTTTTCACTTTCTTCTGATCTGTAGACACACACATTACCCATGTACAATTGGCAGGCAACCACATCTTTCCATCCAAAGCAAAAAAAGATTTTAATTTTGATGAGTTCAAAAGTTCAAAAGTTGCTCCATTTTTTTGTTTAAGTCATGCTTCCCAAGAGTTTTACAGGTTTAGCTGTAATATTTAAGTCTTTGGTACACTTTGAGTGTATATTTTGTAAAAAGTGTGATGAAGGGATCTGAGTTCTTTCTTTTGCGTTGTAGATAACTAGTTGTCCTGGAATCTATTTGTTGAATTTTGTGTATTCTAATTAGACATTTTGGCCCAGACTATATCATAGGTAATGTCAGATAAGATCATCTCAAAGTTCACTTTCAGGTCTAACTTTATTTTATTCTTTTAGTCTGAATGTTGACTTTCTTTGAAGTGAGCAATATCTTGTTTTCTGCAGTAATGAAATAAGAATGTTACCTCAAATGACTAATAACATCATGAAGAGGGTGGTAGTCCCTTGATGAGTGACGTGTGTAAGGTCATGTATACTACTCCTTTTCCTATATTTGTTTGTCCTTCTATTATTTTATTGTGGCTGTCCAAGAGACTGATGCGATAACAGCCTGGGTTATAGAGCTTCATGTGTTAAGGTCATAGCAATAACCATGTAAGGCAAGTCTAATCTCTGTAGATATGTGAATTGTGACTGCTAGAAATCTAGGCAGGATTTTTCTGAAGTTTTGGGAATGTTTTCAGAAAAGAAGACTGGAGGAGACTAAGAAGAAACAAAATAACTATTTCTAAGAATTTGGATGACTCACTCCTACACCTAAAAAACAGACCTATTTTTTACTGAATAGGGTGTTAAGATTAATGGGTGGAATTTAAAGGCAGGCAGATTCCAGGTCAAAATAAAGTAGCTCTTTTTAAAGTCCAACCTTTCCAGAATAGTACAGGCAGTGAAGCAGAGGACCCCCAGAAGGGTCCCCCCAGAGGCTGGTAGGTCACCATTTGGGAATGTTGAGGACAAGACTCATGCACTGAGTTAGAAGTGGACTAAATAATGCCTGAGTCTCCTTCAGTACTTGGAGAGCCATCATTTAGAGTCTTCTTTTCCTTCTTTTTCCTTATTATTGAACTCTACCTAGCATTCTATATCCTAAACATCTCATATATTTATCCATTCTCTTTTTTTTTTTTAGCTATGCTGACATTGAGGCTAAATCTTCTACCAATTCTCTACATGAACTTCATACTAAAGGCAAACTTTTAAAGAGTCCTTTCCCCTGTGTCCCTCATTGCTGTGATTTCCATTATTTCTGAATGTTCAGCTCCAAATGTCTACCGAGGGAAGCATTTTCTTGTCCAGTCAGGCAGAGTCTTTGACCACCTCTGTTGAACATGATACCTTGTACACACTTCCATTATACACTTATCACTGTACATTACAGACTGTTTACATCTCTGGCTTCCCTACTAAATGATGACTTCCTTTATTGTCAGCTTTCATTCGAATAGCTGAGATAGAAGCTACTTAATAATGGAAAAGATTTGTTTTGACTCATGGTGTCAGAGATGTCAGTCCATAGTCCCTTGGCCTTGTTGTTTTGGGCCTGTAATAGCACAGTACACCACAGCAGGAAAGTGTGGTAGAGAAGGCCTGTTCACTTCATGACTGCTTGGGAAGCAAAGAGAGTGACAGGAAGGCACCAATAACCCCTCCATGAGCACACTCCTGATGACCTAACTTCCTCACAGTAGGCCCACTTCTTTAATGTTCCAACTGCTTCCTACAGTGGCACAGGGGCCTTTTGGAGGACATTCCAAATTCAAACTCTAGCATCTCCTTCAGGGCAAGGATCATGCCATATCTTCTTATCAGCTCCTGAAAGAATGTTTTCTATAGTAGTGGCTCAACAAGGATTTGGTGAAAGGATCAGTAGGATTCCACGTTTCTACTGAGTCTTTTGAGGATGAAAATAGACTGGTGATCAAGGCCAGAATTTTTATATGTAAAGCAGTATTCCTCAGCTTTAAAAGGTTGTTTCCCATCTCCACCCCCCTCCCACTTAAGGAATGAGTTTGTGATGGATGATTAAAAGCAAGTATCTATTACAACAGTAAATGAAGAAAGAGAAGTAACTGCAATGAGCTTTTGGGTCTGACAAATCTCTGTCTGAAGGCTTAATTGATATTGATGAGGAAGGGGAGACATCAGGAAGAATAAAGGATAATCTCTGAGGGGAAGAAGAAAAGAGAAGCAGTGAGAAACACCTGGGTTGGAGGATGTCACATCATAGAACAGAGAGGATGGGTCACGATTTTGGCCACATATATAGTAGTGCCATTTTGCAACACTGTGATTAGTGTCATGCATACAGCACCCTGGGAATCCCCAATCTGCAGTGAAGAAGAGCACCAAGGGGCACAGCTCTGTTCCTGAGAAGCTCTGTGAAGAGCAGGCAGAGGCGGATGAGCCTCGAGCTCTGTTCTAAGACCTTCGACTGCTGATTCATGGCCTCTCCTCTGTCCTGGCATAAGCAGATTCTCTTTGTCTCTGTGCCAGGGGAGGCAATGTTCGGCTGCCTTGGCTAATACCAGCCTGAGGAAAATCTGGAAAGGAGACAAAATTTATCTTGTATCTTTTTTTACAGCTTCTCCTTTCTACAGTCCCTGCCACTATCTCCTTCTAATTTTCCCTGCATTTCACTTGTTTATCCAGCCCTCTCCCTCATCTGCAGCACCCCCTCAGGGCATCCTGGCCTGCTGTCCCATGGGGTTTACTTTTAGCCCTCAATAGGGCCAATGACACCATGTTTGTTCTCTGAAAAAAATGTGCCTATCCAGTCAGAGTTAAATGGCTCATGATTGACAATAGATTTGATTCCTAGGGTGTTATTCTTCCCACACATGCACTCTGCCAGGGATTTTCAAAGGCTTAATCAAAAGGGAGAGTAAATATTAAATACAAAACAGGGGAAATCATTTGAAAAGTGAACTCAAAGTAAGCCTTCCATTTAAAATGGAGGTCTCATCCCTGAAAAAGCTTGAGAGCCTTAAAAAATAGTTTTCATATTTCCTTAAAATAAGCAGGACACACAGTACTTAAAATTTTCATTTTACTTTAATGATTTTGGTAGCAGCTGTTGTTATTTGGGGAGGAGTATATTTGTCAAAGCAGCTAATCATTCTGTATTTTTTTTTTTGTTTTTAAAGCAGAATGTAATGAGAATTTGGAAATCAGCCCAGTATGTTTTTTTGAGAAACAGTGATGGTTGACATCTCTATTTTGTGCCTCTTCCTGACACTCCCTTACAAGGGCACACCCTGCCTGTCTTGGGGTGAATCTAAAGACCAATTGTTGTTTCCCACTTTAATGACAGATTTCTCCAAAAGACACTGAAGGGGAATCAAATGCTGCAGGCATAAATTATTAACCAGTGCTCTTATGAACTACTCTTCAAGAATGTGACAGTGGTTGCTTTTAATGGTGCCTGTAAATTCGTTCCTCTGTGTTGACAGAAAGAAGGGAAAAAAAACAGGAAGAAAAGAGGAGAAAGAGAGAAAAGGAGGGAAAAAATGAGGAAAGGGATACTCCAGGCTCCTTACTGATAAACAGGCCTGTTTCTGTGGGATGTCAGCGTTCTGAAATAAAAACTTGTTGGAATATTTATTTTTTCAAAGATTTGGCCTAGGACATTGATCGGTGGTACATGCTCATATTATTTCTTACATATAAAGAATAATTATGTATATATTTCCTCATTTCATTTTATCCTCTGGCTTTGTTTAAGGGGATCTGAAATAACATCTAGGCGTTTGTTTTTCCTCTCTTTAAGGAAGGATGTTTTTCTCTTGCTTGTATTATTTGCACTTTATTAAAAAACACACCTGATCATGAGCTTTAATAGGGATGAACTGTAGAAACAGCTTAGGATCTGTTTAGTTCTTTTGTCTATTTGTTGATTAGGTTATTTGTGTTTTGTTTGGTTTGGTTTGGTGTTCAGATTTTGGAGTTCTTAATATGTTCTGGAGATTAATGTCCTGTCTGAGGAGCGGGTAGCAAAGATCTCCTCCTATTCTGTGGGCTTTCTCTTCACATTCTTAATTGCTTCCATTGCTGTGTAGAACCTTTCTAATTTGATGCCATCCCACTGATTGACCTTTGATTTCATTTCCTGTGTTTTAGGAGTCTTGTTAAGGAAGTCAGCTCCTGTGCTGACACATTGGAGGGTTGGGCCTACATTTTCTTTTAGCAGTTGCAGGGTTTCATGTCTAATTCCTCAGTCTTTGATCCACTTTGATTTGACTTTTTGTGCAGGGTAAGAGAGAAGAAATGCGAATGGTCAACAAATACATGAAAAAATGTTCAACATTTCTAGGAATTAGAGAACTGCAAATCAAAACTACATTGAGATTTCATCCCATTCTAGTCAGACAGGCAATGATCAAGAGTACAAATAGTGGGTAATTGCAATATCCAGAATATATACACATTTTATATTATTTTGGTAAAAACTTGTAAGGTTGTTCAAAAATAAAAAATAAAAATAAAAAAAGAGTACAAATAGTAATAAATGTTGGCAAGGATGTGCAGAAAAAGGTACACTCATACATTGTTGGTGAAACTGCAAATTAGCACAACCACTTTGGAAAGCAGTATGGAGATTCCTTAAAAAACTAGAAATGGAACTACAACATTACCCAACTATCCCACTCCTCACTATGTCCAAAGAATTTAAAATCAGCATACCACAGTGATGCAGCTGTGTCAATGTTTATAGCAGGGTAATTCACAATAGCCAAGCTATGGAACCAACCTAGGTATCCTTTAACAGATGAATGGATAAAGAAAATGTCAAAGTTGATAAAGATTGTGTGATCCAAAGAGCCTAAAACTTTTACTATGAGGCCCTAAGCAAAAAAGAACAAGAAACAGAAGAAAAAGAAAAGAAAAGGAAAAAGAAAGAAAAAATTACTGACCCCTGTACCTTAGATCATGGTCTACAGATAACAACTGGTTTATTTATTACTAATTTGAACTAATATGAGGACATTGCACCATGATATAAACCAACCAGGCAACAATACACACTGTTTAATACAGCTGATAAAGTTTTTTGCAGCAAGTTTCTTTTTTTTTTTTTTAAAGAGAGAGGGACAGTGAGAGAGACAGAGAAAGAGAGAAACAACTTTATTTAGTTTTTCACATGGCCTTAGTTGCTCCAACACTTAGTTGTGTACGTGGTGCTGGGGTTTGAACCTGGGTCCTCGTGCTTGCCAGGCAAGCCCCGAAACCGCTGAGCCACTGCTCCAGGCCCTGCAGCAAGTTTCTTAATGAAGGAAGCAGAGTATAGATTTACATTCTGGGGATAAAGTCTTTGTCTCTTTGTGGACCAGCACTTTTAGCAACCCCAAATTAAGTAACTCCCTAAAACTTAACTTTCTTTGAGGAAAGTACTTATTTTTGGCATTTCTGGGCTGTGTGACTCATTGAGAGTTGTATAGCTACCTGTTTGTTTTTGTTGTTCAATAAGCTACCTCTAAACTTCGTGACTCAAATTGCAGTTTAGCAATTTGAACTGTGCTCAGCTTGGTGGTTCTGGCTTTGATTAAGGCTTTACAGATCTTTCTATTGGAAGTGCTTATATATCTGTGGTCAGTTGGTAATTCAGCTGGCACTGGCTGGCTAAGATGATTCAACTAGAAGTGTTCTGCTCCACATGGTCTTTCTCCATGCTCAGGTTATCTTGAGCAAAGGCCTCAACAGCAAGAGAAGGAGATCCAAGGTCTCTGGAAGTCTGTGCTCAAAACACAAAATATCATTTCATTACATTCTTGGCCAAAGCAAGTTACAAGAGGAACCCACCTGTTTGGGAATGGAGAAATAGTCTCCACTTCTTCATGGTACTGCAGATAAATTTTGCAGTTTTTTGTTAGTTTGCTTGTTTATTTGTTTTTTATTTTTTGCAATCAACCATAGGAAGGGAAGGAGAAATGACTGCTTGTCTTTACTCCCTTTTTAGTTCTTTTTCAAACTATGGTCAAATTTCACTATGTATTCTAGTGTTCATTTTATATACTGCTCATTTGACCTGATCCAATTTTGCAATTCTTTATATCTTTATGAAAGATTGACATCCAAAACCATGCATTTGGAATACAGTAAGAACAATGGAACCAGAGTATTGAAGTCTAGAAGTCCAGTGCCCACTGCTGTGGAATTTAGTCATTATAGACTATGAGATTGTCACATTGTAAATTTTATATTAAACCATTTCATGGTTGCATCGTGTTAGCAGATTTGTAAAATTTTTGATCCATACAGCCTCTAGTATAGTCCCTGCACATGGTGGAAGCACCAAATTATGAGATAAACAGAAAAATTTAAACAACAAACAGTATGCTTTAGGTGGTTCTGTGCATTTTCCTCTCCTATCACCTGGGTAATGCACTTTGCCTAGTACATGTGGTTACACATTTGTGTATTTGTTTCTGTGATATTATGTGTGTAGGTGAATCAATTTTCTTACAAACTTTTATTTTGGAGGGATGAAAGAACGGATTAGAGTTGGAGACTGAATAACTCACTTTGTCATAACTTTCTCTTAAGGGCAGTATACTTCCTCAAGGAAATTTGTTTCACACAGTATTTCCAGGAGATGAGTTCTGCCCCATCTTACTCTAAAGGTGACCTGAGGTGTTGGTTCTTTTACCATAAAGTTTCAGAAAAAAGACAATGATGATAAATTCTGGACAACACATATCCAATATTCATATGAAAGTGTACAGATGCAGTGGGACACAGACTTCTTGAATCTAAAATCATATCTATATTGAATATTTTGACTCATGATTCAGGTTCCAATGTTCCTGAGAACTCACACACAAACCCCAGCTTTAGTGCTACCTGAAGTCCTCATAGGCTGTGAAATGCACAAGTTCCAGGCATTTCCAGGCTAGAATTCATGCTTGTATTTGGAGGTATTGACGATATCCAGCCAAGCCTCTATTGTGCTTGCCTGCAAGGAGTTCAAATTTTACTATGTTCTGCTACACAAGAATCCCTGGGAATTCCCAGGAAGGGCTTCCTTATCGCGCACACACATCCTGGCTCACCACTTTAATCCACTGGCTAACTCTGAACTGTTGGTCTGCTCTTCTGAGGGATAGGGTTCACAACTGTCAGCCGCCAACACTTCCTCTTGACCACTTCACCACAACTCAGGTCCCAGCCCCTCATTCAAATCCCAACAATGGTAGCTGAGATCAGGCTGTCATCCTTAACAGACTTCCTTAGAAGTCTAACAAGTAACTGAAGGGATAGCTTGAGACATCATCCTTGACACAGTGGTTCTCAGGGTCCACAAGCCAGGGACTTTCCGGAGGAGTGTTCCCTGGCCTGCCAGCATGTTACAGGGCTAATTTATGTCCCCTCTTAAGAGTTTTTTCTTTTTTCTTTTTTCTTTTTCTTTTCCAAAGAGAGAGGGACAGAGAGAGAGAGAAAGAGAGAATTAATTTTTTAATTAGTTTTTCCTGTAGCCTTGTTGCTCCAATACTTCATTGTATACGTAGTGCTGGGGTTCGAGCTTGGGTCCTCATGCCTGCCAGGCAAGCGCCGTAACCGCTGAGCCACTACTCCAGCCCAAGAGAAGCAATTTTATTTAGCTTTTCATGTAGCTTCTTTTGCTCCAAGACTTTGTTGTGTACGTGGTGCTGGGATTTGAACCCATGTGCTTGTGCATGCCAGGCAAGTGCCGTAACCGCTGAGCCACTGGTCCAGCCCAAGAGTTTTTTTTCTTGATCACATTGTCCTTTCCCAGAGTTTAGGCCCTATTTCCCAAAGCCACGATGGAAGAAACCCTTTCTTTGTATCCTATTTCCTACTCCGAAATGACCTTTTCCAGTGATAGAATGTCCAGGAAATAAGAAATAAGCACCAAAAACTGGAGACTTTTCCCTTTGTCACTGACATATTTCAAGTGACTGAAATAGCACCTTGGTATAATATAGAGCTTCAGTAATAATTGAGGAATTGAATAAAATTATTTATTTTCCTAAAAAATTAATCAGGACTTAGTAATGGTTACATTTCCTGAGATCAGTTATTTATTTGACAAGAATACCAGCAAAACCTAGTCCAATAAGAGAATTTACAAACGCAGTCCACTCCCCTTTGGAGTCTCTTCTCCAGCATAAGGTAAATGTGTACCTCCAAATCCTTTCTCTCCAAGTTACTGACCTTCTCTTTGTGAATACTTACCCACGGTGACACAAAGACACCACTCAAGAAAAATTTTCAGATGCAATAAACCTAACTCCATGTTAAGAAAAGAAATATTCTCCTACAAGATGTAATCTGAATATATACATTTCCATTCTCAATGAAGGCAAATTTCTATCAGTTTTACAGTTTAACTCCACAAACTCTTACATGAATCAATTCCAGATTGGGACCTGATTAACTTTCCATGAAACATCCAATACATTGGTTGCATCTCAAAATAAATACTGATTTTCTCCAAAATGCAATATCAGACTCCACATTCAGAGACACAGAAATGTGTTTTGCACTTCAAATTGGCAGTTTTCCCTCCTCATGTATCTTGGGGTCCAATTTCAGCAAAGCATGAATTGTCTGGAATATGTTGCTTGCTCACAGTCCAGAATCTAGAATATAAACCAAACCCTGGCGAGTGGAAAAATCCCTCAGAGCTGCTTTCTCTCACTCGGAAATTTTGCTGTAATCCACATTTGATAGCTCCTGGGTATCCTCAGTGTGGTAGACCTTTGCTGCTTCACTGGCTTTCAATAAGTGGCACCATGTCAGTGAACTTCTGGCAGATCAGTCAAATGAGAAAAGTAAGTTATTTCACTAAATAGCATTGTCTTTTCTTCTGTATCCATTATCTATGATCTTTTCCCCTGCACAGAGAGTTATCACTCATCTTCACTCTCCTTCGACTGTTCCGCTTTCTGGTGACCATGAGAATGTGCTTCTCAGATCTCTAACGGTGGGCACCCTTGACTGCTGTACTGAAATCCTTCATTGCAGTTGAGCCACAGTTGTTCTTCCTATGGGCTGTTTCAAGCCAACGCCTGGGCAAGGCAGGAATAGTCAAGCAGCTCTGCTCCTGAGAGGCCCTCCTCTGATACACACCAGGACTCCCCAGTGACCTTGCTAAAATTTCTTAGAACTAATCAAACTCTAAGATGGTTCCTTAGCTTCCTTCTTTTCCTCTCATTCACCTGAGGATCAGACCCTAGTTGCAATCTGATGGCTTTCCTGGTCTTCATTCTCTATTACCCTCTTACCTTATTTTGTCCTCTCAAGTGTTACCCTAAAAAATTTCTTGTTCCTCTCCTTCTATCTTGGAGCCTGATTCTTGGGGGAGTGGGGCAAATTAACACTAGTTGTAATGAGAACAGGTTGAGAAACACAGGTGATTAAGTGAGAGTTTGTGATTGGCTCACTTATCATTTAGAAAATGAGAATGTCATCCCTGTTGGCAGGTGGGACAGGAACAGTCCCTGACACAAAGTGGTAGAGAATCAATTGCTAAAGACTTCACTCATGGTGTCCTGGGGAAATACCCTGGTGAAGGGGAGTACCGTGGCAAGTGTAATGATGCAGGCATTTGGGATGTGTGGTGGTAACAGTGAGTGATGCCCACAAATAATCAAACATTTTTAGGACTATTAGATAAAAGCAGAGTTGACATCCACATCCAGATACTCAAGACATCATTAGATCCTTGGTAGTGTAGGGGACTACAGGGTCAGGTAATAAATGGGTCAGTTAAACTTTGTCTCATAGTTGGCCCACTAGATTGGGGGATCCACCCAGTGGTCATTCCTCAATTCCTGAGAATGTTATAGGGATTGGCTTGGCAATTGGGCTAAACCCCCCCCCCTTCTCTCTCTCTCTCTCTCTCTCTCTCTCTCTCTCTCACACACACACACACACACACACACACACACACTGGATCCTTGGACTATGGGGAAAGTTACAGGAGAAAAGGTCTGACCTAGACCCCTGCCATGATAACAGATAGAAAACAGTATCATATCGCAAAAGTATGGTGGAAACTAGTGCTGCCATTAAAGACATAAATGATGCAAAAGTGGCAATTGCTCTATTTATTTTTATACTCAGCAGTGTGGCCCTTACAGGATCCAGATGGATCCTGGAGAATAACTGTGGACTATCATCTACTTATCAAGTCGGATAACTGATGCTCACAATTAGTGTGCCAGATGTGATAGTATGCTAAGCAGATTAATAAGGTTTCAGGTACATGGCATGTAGCCACTGGTTTGGACAATGTCTTTTTCATTCCAATTAGAAAAGAAGATCAGAAAATGTTTTCATATGAGATGGACAATAATATTTATTTTCAGTTTCTTCTCAGGGCTATGGTAGCACTCTGATCCTCTATGATAATTCTGTTTGGAAAAAGAAACACTTGCACCTCCCTCAGAACTTTGTACTGTTTTCATCACATCAATGACATCATGATGATTGGATAAAGGAGGAAAAGTGACTAGTACATTGGAGACCTTTGTAAGACATATGTGTTCCAGAGTATCTTCTGTAGATTCAGGATCTGTCATTTCAGGAAAACTTTTGGAGGTCCAGTGGTCAGGGACATACCAGGATCGTCTCTCCAAAGAAAAAGATAAATTGCTAAATATTTCATATCTACAACTATGACAGAAACACATTGTCTTGTAGACCTCTTTGTGTCCTAGAGGCTACACATTCAACACCTAGCAATATTTGTTTTGGTAACATGAAAGGTTGCCAGTACCAAGTAGGACCCAGAGCAGAAAAAAACTGTTTCAGGTCTAGTTTTGGTGTAAGCAGCGATGTTGCTCAGGACATATGATCTTGTAGTATTGGAGCTGACAGTGGTGGGAAAAGAAACAGGAAACCATTGATGACAAGCCCCAGTGAGAGCATCACAATGCGGTAACTTGGTACATGGAAACATAGCTATGATTAAATAGCCCAGACCCTTTGATATCTTTGACAGTTGTGAACAGTGCCCTTTGTCTGGCACCATGGCACTTTGGAGGATTCTTCTTAACCAGCTGAAAGAGAAAGAAATAGTTAGAACTTGGTTAAGGTTTAGATTGGCTTGATATAGAGGGTGGTAACTGCATGTCAGTCACATTTGGTGGTAATTCTCAAAGACAGCAAACAGGAAAAATCTTCCCAGCAGGCAGAGGTGTGATCAGTGTAACTGGCATGTGCTTTCCATGGAATGAGAAGTGACCCAAGTTTAGAATACATACAAACTCCTATGTAGTAGCCAATCATTTGAACCTCTGATTAGGAGTCTGGAAACAGAAATATTGGAAGATCAGAGACAATGGGGTATGAGATAGACATATGAGAAGGGGCATGAAATGTGAAGATGTCTTGTATTATATATGTTAAAGACCAGAAGATATACTCAGCAACTAAGCAGACAAAGTGACTCAGCTAGTTGACCTTAGCCATAATGAACTAGCCAACTCACCTAGTTGAAATTAGCCATCATCAATTAGCCAACTCAACTAATTGATGTTAGTCATTCCAGAACTGTCACAATGGGCACATGAATGAAGTAGCTTTGGTGGCAGATATGGCAGCTATATATGGGCCCAACAGCATGGTCTACCACATTTTGAGGCTGATGATAGCTGAAGTTGTCTCTAAATATCCAGTCCATCAATAGAGACCAATACCAAGCCTCCAATGAGACATTTCCATCCTATTTTATCTGATTTTTGTGAATCATGTGTTACACCTTTTGAGAGATGATGGTGGATCAGAGGTGAACTCATAGATAAGTGCCTGATCCTATGACTCCTCTGTTGACTGTCTTAGGCCACTAGATGAATCTTGAATGATTCAATATGCTGACTGGAAAAGAAAAATACCTGTTTTTCCATACAAGTTTATTCACTTCAAGAAAAAAACTAACAAAATGTGGGCATTGTTTATTTAAAAGTGAAAAATTAAAGCAATAGGCTTTTGAATGAACCATAACATACAAGAAAAAAAATTAAACCAAGGATAGAAAGATCAGGCCAGGTTTTCTAAAGTCCAAAAATCTGAAGGACCTCCAGGGAATATAAAATAAAATGCTATAGTAGGAAAAGGAGTTTTCAGAAAGTATCTGGACTCTGAAAGATACTAAAGGAGAAGAGAAAGCACCCAGGAGCATGGGGTAAGTCTGAAAAGTATGTCTGACTCAGACACAAGCAAGGAGAGAAGAAAGGGAGTTCATAATGCTTATTCTCAATTTCTTTGTGAGGTGGGTGGTAAGATTATCTAGTGGGTGTGTGAGTTAAATAAGATGGCGCTCTCCACAAGGGAGGGTGGAAACTGAAATTCCCAAGGGGAAACCTGTCTCCAATTCTTACAGATAATTAGAATTCTTATGAGAGAAGTTTGCCATCACAAAGATATCATAGAAGGATGCATGTTAAATGTATCAAAAAAAATTTAGACGTGTCAAAAAAGAAGACAAGAAGTATTCCCAACTTTCTTGAGGGATGTGAGGGTCAATATTAAGAAATCTTTAAATGCACTAAATGATACAATTCCGGTTAAAAAAATAATCACAAATATAATGAATATCTTGCTTTAAGAGGATTAAGGTATTTCCAAGCTCAAATTTCTTCAAGACAGCAAAGTTAGAGCAATTAGATAAAATTGTGATTATGCTTAAATCTTCTAAAATTAATTAGATAGCCATAGGTAAGATAAGGCCTTAGATATTTTCCCTATTCTTCTGCACACTTATTGAAGATTTCACCAAAGGCCATACCTAGTCCTTAGGGTGCCTCTGTAAGAATTGGAGACAGGAATCCCCTTGGGAATTTCAGTTTCTACCCTCCCTTGTGAAGGGGGCCATCTTATTTAACTTGAACACCCACTCGGCAGATAATCTTACCACCTACCTCCTAAAGAAATTGAGACTAAGTGTTGTGAACTCCTTCAGCTTTACCTTCTCACCTCAGATTTTCTTCTCTCTTCGCTTGTGTCTGAGTCATACATACTTTTCAGACTTACCCCATGTTCCTGGGTGTTTCCTCTTCTCCTTTGGTATCTTCCAGAGTCCAGTTATGCCCCATTTAGACACTCTTTAGTGCTTTTGGTTTGTTTTCCTAAGCCTCCGCGTGTGCTAAAATTGCCTTGCTTAAAAAATGTAAAAGCTTCCCCTTCAGCCTGTCCTCCAATGCCGAACTTGTTGAGAAGTCACTGTGCATCTTTACCCTGACTTCTTCACTTCTCACCTTTTTGCTCTGCATCTTGTTATCACTTCCAAAGACATTCGAAAAGTCATTGTTGACTCCCTAAACCACAGTAATTCCATCTCTGACCTTGACATCTCTGCCTTACTAGATTCAATTGACTTTCTTCAGATTTTCTCCTCCACTGGTGTCTCAGAGATGTTTACTTCTCTGACTTCCCTTTCTCAGCTTATTTCTCCATTTTTGTTTGTTCTAATTTTTAAAAGGACAGGGGAGCAAGCAGCACTGTCTCACTTTTTTCTAAGTTTTAATGATGGAAACTCCATTGAGTATAAGACTATTGAAATCTTGCAGATGCTTAGCATATTGGTAGAATATTTATTTCATTAGGGGGAAATTATATCTAAGTAATGCATTAGACTTCTTAGCAAAATCAGGTATCTTAGCAAGAGCAGAGAAATACACGGAATGGTTTTGGAAATCTTTGGTAAGATTTTATAGTGAAATCATTTTTTTGAAAAAGGCAAACAAAAATCACCATGGAAAATATTTAGTGGGTAGAGAACTGCTCTAAAAGCACTGAGGACAAAGATAAATGGGCACTTTGTATGTCATTAGTGCATTAAACAAGCACTAACATGTGGGATGTTATCTTTTCCATTACAACTTAAATTTATTTTTCTCTTCCATTGCCAACTTTAAAGTATTCAGTGGGTCTGATCCTTCCTTTGCTTCTCTGTGGAAACTTGCATTTTCTTCTTACCTTGACAAAATAAGAATTTACCTGTTGGTTCATTTAAGATCCTTTTGTAGCTGAGATAAACAGGGAGGTAATTCTTTACAACCCTTTCTTTTTTTAAAAAAAATTTCCCTTTTACAAATGCCCAGTAAAACTTCTACTATGCCCTTGATATGTGAAAGACTCTAAGATACATTGTAACTTTTATTCATATCAGCTCTAAAATTCATAAACTCACAATTCATTTAGGTAGCTGATACCTTTCACATTAGGATCTCAGCAAAAATTTCCACTTTAATATTCCATTATGCCTGGATGAAGAGATTTAAACAGCAGGGTACACTACACATTGGCTCTACAGCACTCATGTGAAATTCTGGTAAATGATTCAGAGGTGAGCATATGTGTGAAATCTCCAAAGTGGCAACTGACACGAAACTTCCAGTTAGTAAAATGCCAAGTCAATAGGATAGACTGCAGGAAGATTGCACCAGCCCGGGTGAGTAGGCAGAGAAGGGGCGTGTAAGTGTTCAAGGACAAGAGAGCAGATGCTTTCAGGACAAATTATCCAAACGCCATTCTTGGTGAAATACTCTCCTGGATGTCAATCATGATCCTGGGGGAGGATGGACACAAAATGAGAGACCTAGTTACAGTCCTGTTATTGGAATCTTCTGCACTTTTTTTAAAGAAAGAGGGGGACAGAAAGAGAGAGAGAGAGAGAAAGAGAGAGAAAGCAATTTTTATTTAGTTTTTCATGTGACTTCCGTTCCTTGGACACTTCGCTGCATATGTGGTGCTGGGGTTTGAACTCACATACTCACACATGCCGGGCAAGCAGCGTAACCACTGAGCCACTGCTCCAGCCCCTCTTCTGCATTTTTGAACTGCAATTCTTTGTTTTCACTGAAGTCATCCTTCCTTTTGGTGAAGGTCAGAGGGCTTGAATTTTGAAACGAAACTGTAGGACTGCATTTAACATCAGGGATTTACCCTCAGCCAACATTTCCATTTATATTTGTAGTTGAGATAAGGTTTTTAAACCTAAATTTATTATTCTTTACATCAAGCTACTAAGAAAGTCTTTATTATGAATGTGCTAATATATTTTGATTTTTGTTGCTTTAAAGTTGTATGTGTACATCTTTCTCCATGTATTTATTTGTCTCTACCATGCATGTGTGTATGTAGTTGGTAATACAAATATGTAATTACTTGAGATGTAATTAACACGCTTTAGTACACTATCTCAAGATTTTTTTTCCATTTAGAAGAGGAGATAGCTGGTTTGGATAGCTGAAACAATTTCCACTAATAAAAATAAATGCCCTTCAGACAGGAATTAGATAAGCGGCTTGTTTCTGCAAAAGTTGAACTTCAGCCAGTCTTATTCAAACTCATTTCATAAATATTTCTCGCCTAAAAAAAATATTGAGAAGGTGCATGGATTAAAAAATTTCCAGGAAGGTACTGAGAATTCTGCTCATGGTTATTATGGGGGAAAGCTTCCATCTGTTCTCTGCAATAGTTTAAATTAATTTATGCTGTTCCATATTTCTTAATCAGGACTCCACTGTTTATGAATAAGATCAAATATTTTTCTCATTTCCCCATTTTATTAAAATACTACATTTATTTGAAGGATGTAGTAAAATACTACATTTGTTTGTAGTAGTATTTTAAGGTAGAGAAAATATTTTGTCACAAAAAAAGATTTCATGACATCTCTATGACTATATAAACATTTACATATCTTTTGAAATATTGTGATTGATTGATTTTGTATTGCTTCAATCTTCATTCTAATTTCTCTTCCCCCACCCACCCCCAGTGTCTGCCATCCTCAGTCCCTACATTACTTCCTATCTATTATGGCTTGCTAGCCCACAAGGGTCCCCTTCATATAATGATCAGATGTATGACCTAACTATCCCCTAAGATTTCAACATTAAGCATAACTATAAACCAATGTGAGTGATTTTCAAAGCAAACAGGATTTGAAGATAATTCAAGAAGAAATCCAAAACCTTTTGAGCAGTGGTGATAGCACTGGAACAAACACATAACTTTTTCTACGGAATCCTTTGAATATACTGCCATAATATTTACTTACAAAATCATTCATTCTGTTTACCATCTTACTTCATAGTTGGTATTAATTGACTATCCAGCACCTTCTCTTTGAAATAAAACAGTTTCTCACCTTAACATACATCTAATAAATTTCAGAAAAAAATGGGTGGATCTTATTTAGCAGTACCTCATTTTTGCTTATTTCATTCTCGTATCTAAATAAGGAAGACATACAAGTGAGAGTTTATAAGATTTTTTTAAATTAGGAAATTACTTGTATCTTTTTAAAAAATAGTTGGGACCAGTAATTCATGATTCTAAGTTACTATTTGGAAATTTGGAGACTTTTCTGCTGCTCCCAGTTGAAAAAAGGAAAGGAAAAGCAAACAAAATCCACAGGAGTGATTCTCAACTCCTATGTGAAAGGTGGTTCTTTATAACACTTCTTTTCTGATGGGCTTCTGTAGTTTTCCATCACAAATTAGTATTCAAGCTCCTTCCAAGTAGACACATCTTTCATGTTCTCTAAATATAGAGTTGACCTTGGAGTGGGAGGGAACCAGTTCAAATAACACTGTACTTTCACATTTTCTGCTCCAAACATTTTTACAGAAGAACATGAGGTTAAAAGAAACCAACCTTGATAGAGACAAGGAGGAAATCTCGGAAGAACCAGTCTGGGTCAAGGGTGTGCACAGAAGGTAAGCCAGTCCTACCTGCCTGTCTCCTGATGACCAAAGGAATGGCAGTAGGTTGGGCTTACTGCATTCATAGGTAAGAACTCCCACCCCCACCCCAAAGTGTATTGAGGACAGCAAGTCCTCACAGAGCTATGAGGCAGGTAGTATTATTATCCTCATATTTTACAGATAAAAAAAACTGTATTTCAGGTCTTTTTTAGCACCAGTTGGGGAGTTGGATAACTGCCTGAGTGAGTCATGGTCCAGATGCTCAATCCTGCAACCACAAGGACCTAAGACATTATCCAATGTTTTTGGCACTCTTCATTTTAACTGTGCCCAACACCCACACTGATTATTTGATAAAATATGCTTAAAAATAACTCCACATTGTACTGATTATCATAAACATATATGTGTTATTGAATATTTCTTTTCAGTACTTGAATCATCAGCTCCCATTTCAGTGCTGAATTTCACTTTGACTCTTTGTGCCAAATTAAGGAAGCATTGGCACCGATATTGGAAGTGGGCAGTTCTCCCACCCAGCAGGCCCATGTTCCTACACAAAATAGTCAAACACTAAAATTTGCTGTCACCTCACCTTTTAAAATTAAAGCTAGAATTGAGGAAATCGACTACCAGGGGGTAATATATATCTTATCACAGAATCAAAACCAGAAAAAAACAAATTGGTGGCCAGCAGCCATATTTTGTTTGACTCCGTAGTTTGTTGGCTTGCTCTTTTGAAATTTGAGCCAACATTTAAAAATCAGAAATGTACACATAAAAATATGGATTTTCAGTTTTTCCTGAAAAATCAGAAGATCTAGCAATGACTGACTCTGCATCTCTTCAAGGTATCAATTTGGCTATAACTGAATCTAGCTGCCCCATTTGGATAGCCAGGTGCCCTCCAGAAATCCATCATTCATGCAGCATGTGCACATGTGTACCCAGCCTGCTTTGGGTAACCTGGTGGACTTGGTGGTATTTCAAGTTTGTGAACTCCTCATTCAAACAATCAGACTATTACACCAAGTATGATTCCAAGAAAGACTATATGCACTGACCTTATAGGCTTTTGTTTCTAAAGCAAAATAGTTAACTTTGTCATTTAAACATGATACTGAGGGGGGGTGCTTCAGTGATAGAATGTTAGCCTGGCATGCACAAGTAGCTGGGTTTGAACCCCAGCATCGCATACACAACTGAGTGTTGGAGAAACATAAAGTAGATAAAAAAATAAATAAATTAAATTGATTCTCTCTCTCTCTCCCCTTCCCTCCCCCTACAAAACAAAAAGATATTGAACCATCAAGGAATACAACCATTAGACATTAACATAGAGATCAAAGTTTTAAAAATGACCAAATTTGTGGGACTGCAAACTTGTACAGCCACTCTGGAAAGCAGTGTGGAGACTCCTCAAAAAACTAGGGCTAGAACCACCCTATGACCCCAGTTATCCCACTCCTGGGTATTTTTCCAAGAGAGCTAGAATTGGCATATTACAGAGATACAGTCTCATCAATATTTTTAGCAGCTCAATTTACTATAGCTAAACTATGGAACCAACCCAGATGCCCCTCACTGGATGAGTGAATTCAAAAACTGTGATACATATATATAATGGAATTCTACTCTGCTATTAGGTATCATGGCATTTGCAGCCAAATGGATGGAGATGGAAAAAATTATCCTAAGTGAAATACCCCAAACTCAGAGACTCAAGGGCCGAATGTTTTCTCTCATATGTGGAAGCTAGAATACAATCGGAAACAGACTGAAAGTTGGCTAAGCTAATAATAACCTCAGCATGGGTGAATTTTTACACGAGCAGGGGGAGCCTTGCCTATGATGCTGGGGGATGAAGGGAGGGGCAGGGTGGGGGGAGAGGGAATAGGAGGGATATCAAGGCCGATGGAGAGAGGGGGTAGTGGGGTTATCAACCAGGTGGGGAACCTTCTACTTCCATGAGAATCCCAACTAACATGGGAGTAAAATAGGAGGAAACATGGGATGGAGGGAACCCAAAGGGGAGAGATCATGGAATGCTATCAGCCTCAGCTTGCTCTGTCATTATGCATGTGTTCATGATTGTGTGGCAACGATTCCCTCCTAAATGTAAGACTATCTTGAATGAATTAAAAAATAAAAATAAAAATGACCAAATTTTAGGTATAAGTTAATTTATCTTCTATTAATAATTAACTACTTTATCTTATTCTGACTTTTTCTTGTCCTCTGACTGAAATAGAAATTTGTATGTTCATCCGGAATCCACATCCTGAAGGAGACAAGAGGCTTTTAACCTCCCATGCTATGTATTTTGTTACCTAAAACCAATTTGGGATCTGCTAATTATTTCAGGTAAAAGCAAAAATTGTAGCACTGCTTCAAGGAATGTGTTCAGATATATTTTTTCAACCTCTTACCTATTTCATTTTTCTCCCTAGCAGATGGAAAAAGCTCTTGGAGAGGATAAGAAAAAGAGCATACTCTTCCTGTTTGTCTTCTCTTCGCTCGTCTCTGAATTCACACACAATCAGAAGCAAGCAGAGAGAGTGAGTGATGATTGCCAAGGTCTTGGCAGTGAGGATATTTTTCCTGCCAGACTCCTAGACTGTCCTGGCTGTTCAGGGTCAAACAAATGACTGGTTTCCTACAAAAGTTACTGTTGCTCTGTAGATGCTTCTGGGGGTGGTAGATAGCTCTAACTTTGGATAAGAAGAGTTTGGTTTGAGTTAGTACCCTATTTTTTAAGTATCTTAGGACAATTAATTTCCTGTTGCTTGTATGCCAAGGATCAGTTTTCTTAATGATAAAATGGTGATAACACTTTTCCCTTTACTAGTTAGTTCCCCATGAAAAAAATTATGTTATTGTAAATTAAATAGTTAAATACGAAATCATAAAGTATAGAACAATTTAGAAAATGCCTCAAAGGCAAGCTGACCTAAGATGGCCACTTCTCCAATCCTGGAGGTTTAGTAAATAGGATGCATATGAACAAAATCTTCATCCTCATGCTCCTAGTAAAAGAATCTTAGGCAAGGATTATTGAGTTCTTAAAATTCTGCCAATCATCTAGTTTTAACTTTATAGAAGGAGGTCGATTTTGAATACATCAGTTCATAACATTCCCAGTCATGCGGAATCCTTCATTGATTAGGCACTGCATAGGCAGACTGAACCTTAGAAATATGTCTTTCTATGTACAACACCTACCAATTCTACCATAACCAAATTTGAAACTTGGGTATTAGAAAATAAGAGAGAATGATCTTGGATTATAAAAATAGGATAACCAGTCTTTCAGATTCAGAATGTTTTTTTTTAGTTAAAACTTACCCCCCTCCCAGTATGTCTTTTCTTGCATTGTGTTTAATATGCCATCATAAATTTAGGGGTTTTAAAATGAAATCATACCAAAACACATTTTGTTGCTTTGCTGGAAAGAAGTAATTTCTCCCTCACTCTTCTCCGCATCTCATAATAGGGTGAAATATGGTGATGTGTCACAAACAAGTCCTGTTGGTAAAGGCTGGTATCCAGAAGTTACTGCTGAGATCTTTAGTCTTGATTTTTAGTATCTAGAAAACCTGCCAGCTTCTGGGAAAATGCATACATTTAAATGGAGAAATTCTATCCTCTTTGGAATTCAAATCATTTTGGCAATTCAGAATACAAAAAAAAAACTTCCATATTTGTGAGATATCAAAATGAGACAGGAGAACCAACGTGATGGAGAATTAATCAAGATGTCTCTGAGTCCTCTGTCCCTTCCCTGACACCATCAATCATTGGAGATAGGAGAAAATCACCTTGCTCCTGGGCTTCCTTGTAGGATATCTACTGTGAGTGGGTCTTTTCTGCCTATCTTGGAACTACTTCCCAAGGGATCACTCCCCAGTGAATGATAAAGGTAACTGACCCAATTTTGCTTGTGAAATTCCATGTTCTGGAGGGCAGAGAAGGCTTTATTTGCCACAATAACCAGGCATCTTTCTTTAATTTGCAGAAAGACATAATATAGGATGTATGTATTCTTGAATCCAATAGCATGCTTCTAAAGCTAAAAAAATTAAAGAATGATAATTGATAGAGCTGATTTTCTATATTCAATAAATATGTTTCATAAGTGTGGAATTCAAGAGTATATTTGCAAGTCTTGCAGGTGTACATTTTGTGTTTTACAATAAGATATAGCAATAGGTTTTAAAATGGAGCTTACATTCTTCATTTTTAAAAGCTTAATATTTGAGATATGATTTGTTAAATGAACTAAAATATATATTTCTAATTCACCTTTGTGTTATAAAGTTTTAAGAATCATCTTGTTTTTATTACTATTATCATATTAAATGAGAAAAACACTCAATTCCAATGTAATCTATGGTCATTTATTATTTGAATAATATTTTCATTTACTTTATTTCAAATCTTAAAATTTGTAGTTCTATGTAAAATGAGAGAATGTGGCCTACTCTTTTCAAATACAAAGTGCTGATGTTGAGTTTAAAGTCCACTTCATTTTTATCCAGGTTCAATTTCCTCTGAAGCACCTGGAAGCTTTCCTCATGCCAAAAGAAAGCAATGTGTGTGCTTATGTTCATAAAAATTGTACTATGAACCTAAAACACAAAACAAACCATTGTGTGGAATGTTTTTATTGAACTTAGAATCTGATAGTTTTGGCAAGCCAACCTAAGATATAGTATTTTTGTGATTCCTTAACTGTCAAGATTTATTGAATGTTCATGGGGCAAAAACATAACATAACTGAGCAGATACAAAAGATAAAATTTCTCGTTTCAAAAGGGTGAGGTTTTGGCATGAAATATTTCTTTAATATAAGCAAAACTGGGACTGGAGCAGTGGCTCCACAGTTACAGCGCTTCCTTGGCATGCAAGTTTGAACCCCAGCACCACATACACAACAAAGTCTCAGAGCAACGAAAGCCAACTGAAAAACTAAATAAAATTGATGTTCTCTTTTTCTCTCTCTCTCACTGTCCCTTTCTCTTTAAAAAAAATATGAGCAAAGTTGTGTAGGTCCTTTCTCCTGCTTTGATGTCTCATTTTGGCATCCAGTCCTCAAAGCAGTTCCTTCTTTTATTATGGCCATATCAAAATCACTTGCTTATAATCTATTTTAATTGGTCTCATAATCTATTTAAACTGATCTAGAGTATAGCTACCATAGTGACAAATGTCCAGTAAATTAATCAATGCTATGGTATTTTCTGGCTTTATCTTAAAAACGTATGTTCAGCTTTTAGAGACAATATTTTAATTCATAGAAATGAGTTTAATGGTGGAGGGTCACCATGGGTCTTTTGGTGTCTTCCAAATACATCATGTGAAGTGCTGCCAAACATTGTCTTCCTGTCCTGCAGGCTGAGAAGAAAAGAAATGGGACATGTCTTTGCATTGCCTGGGGTTGTTCCTAATAGCATACTTACCCAAATCCACAAGGGTAAGGTAAGTCCTGCTGCTACATATTTGTAGGGTCTTCTCTTTCAAAAATCCCAGTCCAATTTTCCACAACTACTGTTGGGGCAAAATACATTTCTTAAAAAAGGAATGTAAGTGACATTAGGGCTGGGTGGTCCTTTGTTTTTCATAATTATATTATACATGTCAGGAAATTTTAGCATCTCTTGTCTCATTCTCTTGAATTCCAATAGCATCTCCCTTCCTCCACCCAACCTGCCCTATCCCTGTGACTGTCACTATGCTTCCCACACATTTACAAATGTGTGCAACAATCCTTCTGAGGTCTATTAGCTAATCTTTTTAAAGAAAGAACCTTTTCTGTGGGAAGCTCAGTATACCCCATTGCTCCACATTCAAAGCAGGTATGTGGCCTTAGAACTCTAGTGACCATATCTTGCTTCAGGAATACAGTGTATGTGTGGGAGAACTTTCTCCTTCAGCTTTCTCAAACTAGTTCCAGCCTACTACCTGATCATGAGTCATAAATCCAGACTAAAAGAATGGAAAGTTTTTCTGAAAATACTATTTTTGGGGGGATGGCAGCTTAACGAGGAATAGTTTGGCAGTTTGACATTGATCTTTCTAATATTGTGACAGTATCCCTAAAAGAAGCCATTCTTTTTGAGGAATGGTAGCACAACTTTAGAACTGCATCTAACTAAAGTTGAAATCACATTCTGTCTCATGATCAAAAGATCATTTTTAAAAGAATCATATATAAGGAAAAATTGGGATGAGAATGCTATGATTTGCATACTATAGTAAAACACTAAAATATTTACTTTAAAAATTACTTGACAAAATTTTTTTGCAAATCCACTTGTATTAATTTTACTAACTTTTCACAATCCTGGGATTTAATGTTTTTAAGGTACTGGTAATAATAAGAACTGCATATCATCATAACAGAACTCAGGTCTAGTTTATGGTGAGTAAATCAAAGTTTCAGAAGCCATAAAGAGTTTCATTGGAGGAGTAAAGTCCTTTTGTTTTACTTTAGATAAGATATATGTGTGGAAATCTCATGAATGCCAACAGTACCATTTTATTAAATAATGCTCAAAGAACACAATTAACAGGAAAATTATGTGAAGAATAATTTTTTAAATAATTTATTTAAAAAGTAAAATGTGCAAGCATCTATGGAAGCTCTGGGTGAATGGAAGGTATTGCATGGCTTTTAAGGGTATCAATATGTTTAGCAGCATTAATGGTTTATTCCCAAAGTTAAAACTAAGATTGGCTTCCAACAACCTAGATGTGCTCCACGAGATGAATGGATCCGAAAACTGTGATACACACACACACACACACACACACACACACACACACAATGGTCTACTCAGCTATTAGAAAGAATGATATTATGGTTTTTTCAGGTAAATGGATGGAATTGGAAAACATAATGCTAAGTGAAACAAGCCAAACACAGAGACTTAAGGGTGGAATGCTTTCTCTCATATGTGGAAGCTAGAGTAAAACCTAAGATAGGATGAAAGTTAGTCAAGCTTATTTAATAGACCCGCCAAATTTGGAGTAACACATAAGCTGTGGGAACTAAAGCTATGAAGTGGGTGGCAGGAGAGGGAGGAGAAAGGGAGGGGAAAAGGGTGATCAATACTGTAGAGTACACTTAACTCCCATG
>PVKS010017124.1:0-42672 GCA_004027875.1 Aplodontia rufa | reverse complement strand
TGTGTGTGTGTGTGTGTGTGTACATACTCTATCTGGTTTTGTTGGAAAGTATAAATTGGCTTTTGGATACCCCACACTACCTCCAGCCTCCAGCCTTCACTTCTTCCTCTTAAGGTTTCCTTTGCAACTTGGCCTGTTTTAAACTCCCCTCGTGTGCGTGCCCTCTTCTAATCGAATGCCTCTGTGTACATATCTAAACATGATCAGTGACAGTTTTCGCTGCGGGCTGAGGCTTTTACTGACAAGGCCAGTGAGCGCTGATTTGAGACCAGCCATTGTGAGTGACTTCAGCTGTCTCTTCAAGTGACATCCAGCTACTTGAGAAAGGAGCAGTGACGAAAGTTCTTTGGACAGAAAACTTTCGCTGACAAGGTGACAGGTCCTTGCACAGCTGGTCTCTGATATGCCTCGGAAGGGGCCCACAGACTGACTAATTTGAGCTTTGCAGTGGCTGAGAGGAAGCGCAGGGCCCATGCATTCGTAAGGCTTGGAGGAATCTGTAAGACAGACTGGCGGTGGGTGCAGGCTGGAGGAACCCATTTTTGGGGAGTAATAGGCCAGGGAATCCCAAGAGCATAGAAAATGCTAATGATGCATGGGTGTTTGCAGGCTCGGATTCCATTCTTGATCTAGTAGCAGCACCTGTTTTTTCTTCAGCAAGCCACCCCATCTCTAGAC
Source organism: Aplodontia rufa (assembly GCA_004027875.1). Lineage (NCBI taxonomy): Eukaryota > Metazoa > Chordata > Mammalia > Rodentia > Aplodontiidae > Aplodontia > Aplodontia rufa. The sequence continues at coordinate 41,994 of PVKS010017124.1, read as the reverse complement.
TCATTTGTCTGGGGACAACCCTGGGTCCCTGGTCTCGGGGATCAGCTCATCGACAGGCCCATTCCCTTCCTCACAGCAATCGATTCAGGAAGGGCAGGTGACACAGGACGAGCTAATGAGACTGAATTCTGGGACTTTTGCCGCAATCATTGGGAGAGCGATGCCAATGCTGTGTATGCAAACCTGGAATTTCTGGGACCCCCCACGTGGAACAAGTTAACTGGAGGATGAAGCAACTAGGAGAATGGAATAGCTGAGAGGTGGAGAGAAGAGACATTCTAGGCCTAATGAAATTATTGGAGACTCTCAGCTGTGTCTGAAGGCCCCTGCATCCCAGAGTTTCCATTACACAAACCAATGAATTCTCCTTCTCCCTATCGCTAACTTAAATTGGTTTCTCGCAGAACAATTCCTGATCAATATAAATGGCTGCCATTTTTGTGGGCCTGAGAGCAGCGTAGCTCCACCTTCTGTGGAGAGGTGGAGAAGTGTGTGGGTTTGGGCTGCGACCATCTGATCTCGAGTCTTTGAACCCTTTTGCCATTTGCAGGCAGCTGATCCTTGCCCAGTGCTCTCATCTGCAGGTGGGGGTGGAAATTGTTTCTACCTCGGGAGGTTGTGGGGATCAAGTGAGCTCATGGGGTGGTCAGAACATTGCCTGGGATGCAGCAAATACTCTGTGTCTTTTGCCATCATTATTTTCTGTGACCAGGAAAGAGGTGGGGTGGCTGTTTTAGAGTGCGGGCCTGGGCTGTGCTTGCTTAGAAAAGGCATGTGGACCGGACCTAAAATGGGTTAGTCTGTTGATGCAAAGTCTTAAAACGAATGGGTGCTTTAGCTTCGTAACACATCGTGTTTCATTTGTTCATTTGTTCTGTGTTGATAGAATGACTTCTCAGAGCCAGATGTGGAGTTGAATGCAGACACACACGGATGAGTGGCTTCCTTCAAGAAGGGAAAACTGGGAGCACAGATAGTACTAATGGAACGGGAAAGTGTCACATGCAGGGTGGCCTTGAGAAAAGGAGGGCAAAGGGAAAGGCTTCGGGAAAGAGATGCTGGATAGAGAGGACTCTGATGGGTAGAGTTTGGGTGTTAGGAGAGAGAGAAGCCTGAGCCAAGCCACAGGAAGTATGAATCATGCTTCTTTATCTTCTTCTGTGGGCAGGGAGGTCGTGTGTAGCTCACCGCCCAGTTCCAGACCTACGCTTTCCTTTTGTAGGAGAGGTCCAGTCACAAGGTCAGGCTGACATGCAGGAAGGTTAGGTCATCGTTAGGGTTCATTTAGAGCTCCCCGCATTTTATGAGTGAGTCACCAGCTCATCCAGGCCTGGGAACAAAGCCCATCAAAACTCTCAGCCCGAAGTACAGGCTCAGAGAGCTGGCTGCAGGTACCTCCCTTCCCTTCCGCTGATGCCCTTTAAACTGATGCAGGGGCCCTTTTGTTATAACAATCTCTTGTGTACCCATACAGTGATCTCTGTTGTCTCAGGAGAAGCAGAATCATGTCTTGGCTCATTTACAACTTATGTTGCTTCCTAACGTTGCTGATTTTTCCTAGGGAGATGGTACTGATTCTATTCCTATCCTATTCTATTCCTATCCTATTCTATTCCTATTCCTCCACTTTCAGCATGACCACACGTCTTTCCTTCTTTCTGGACCAAAGCATCTTATCCACTTTCCTGGTGAAGCTACAGTCCAGCCGAAGTCTCACTAATCATATATAAAATGACAGGATAGGAAGGAAAGAAATGAGGATGGGGGCCCTCCGAGGACTACAGACCCCAGGGTAGTCTAAGGTTCAGTGCTGGGGCATGTTGAGAAATAGAGAGGACTGAAGGACAGTGGCCCAGTGGTCAGGGGCCTTGAGGCACAGCCAAAGGGATTTCAATTCTACATTCTTAGTGACCAAATCCTTTCTTGTTTTGGAGCATTAGACTGCCGTGTTCAGTTGTCCATTTGGGAAAGAGCTGCAGGGCAGCAAAGTGGTAGCCATGGAAGAAAGGGAGGATAATCAGCTGGAAGCAGTGACAGTGGTCTCCGTGTTGAAAAGGCGTTGGTGACGGGGTGGAGCAGAGGAAGAGACATGGGAGAGATGGTGGTAAAAAGGAGCCCCACCAAACTTTCCTCTTCTGGGCCTCTTCCCAAAGAGTGTAGAGGGTGGGTCCATCTAGGGTGGTTAGAGGGAGGTGGGTTTAGAATTCCAGGACTGGTGGATGCATTTCCTGTGGCTGTCAAAACAGATGACCACAGAAGCTGGAGCAGTGGCTCGGGAGTTACGGCGCTTGCCTGGCACGCACAAATGCGCAAGTTCAAACCCCAGCACCACGTACCCAACAAAGTGTCTGAGGAATAAAAGTCACATGAAAAACTAAATAAAAGTTGCATCTCTCTTTCTGTCTCACACACTGTCCCCTCTTTATAGAAACAAACAAACAAACAAACAAAAAAGACGACCACAAACATCAGCTGAAGACTTTGAGAACTTGGTCTTTCATGGCTCTGGATCCCAAGAGCTTGCGATCAACATGTCACCAGGGCCATGTGACTCTGTCTCTGCCTCTGGCGGCTCATGGGAACACACACTCCTGGGTTTGGGGCTCTGTCACTGCAGTCTGCCTCAGTCTTCACGTGGCCTGCCCCGCTGTGAGTCCCAACTCCCCCCATCAGCCTCTGCCTTTCTCTCCCAAGGACATTTGGCATTGAATTCAGGGCCAACCCTAAATCCAAGGTGACCTCATCTTGAGATCCTTAATTAATTGCATCTGCAAAGACCGTTTCCCGTGCCAGGTCACCACATCACAGTTCCTGGGGATCAGGGCTTGGCCGTGTGTTTTGGGGCCACTATTTAACCCTCACAAGGTGATGTAAGTCTGAAGCAGGATGAGGTCGTGGAGGGGGGCTGAGAGTGTCTTTGAACAACATCTAGAAGATAATTGAGATTTATGCATAACATGAGACTGCATGAGATTTGCTTCACAGAAATCCCAAAGTGGGAAGGAAGTAGGTGGAAAAGCAAATGAGACAGAATTCCCTGAGTTGGTTGGTTCTGAAGCTGAGGCGTGACGTGGGGTCATTTTGAACATCCTCCCTGCTTTGGCGTGTTTGAAATTTTTAACACAGAAGCATGTTGAAAGAATACAGTGGAGAATGCTCCATTTCCTCAGGTCGCCTCCGCACCAGTTAAATCTCAGCTTTCGCGCGGTGGTTGGGACACGCCTGGCATCTGCCGAGTCCTTCCCTGGTGACTCATGGGACAGCCGCAGCTTTGCTTGTCTGTTCTGCGATAGGATGCTGTGGTGTTCCTGACCAATAGACCTAAAGATTTACACCGAGTGGAGGCACTTGTGTCTGGGGCAGGATTTCGTCTTAGGATAAATGCCCTTTTGTCATGGATGAGTGGGAAATTCATGTCACCTTGTCCTGAACCAAAACACTCAATTCATGTCACCTTGTCCTGAACCAAAACACTCAATTCATGTCACCTTGTCCTGAACCAAAACACTCAAAACCTGTGACCGTCCAGGGTCCTGTTGGAAGGAGGTGTTTTTTCATACTCATTCTGATGTCTGTTGAAGTGGGTGTGAACGATGGCTCGTGGCTCCATAAACTAATGTCACAGGGAAGGCACGGGTTTGTTCAGCTGCTGGAACATGTGGGGTGGTTTGACCATCTTGCCTCTGCAGCACACAGGTACCAGGATGCAGGAGGGGCGGGCGGGACCCAAGGAGATGCCACACGCAGAAGCAGCATGTAGGCCGGCCCGACGCTGCAGTTTAGTCCATGGGTTTTTAAATATCCTTTTAGATTCTTTCCAGTTCTGTTGCAAAGCTTGACATAAAAATGACGTCAGAGGCCTGGTTGCTGCGTTACTTGAAAGCCTGCATGTGCCATTTATAAGGTATGCTGTTGGCAGTTAAAAATGACATCTATGATCCCTGTGGTCCCTCCTTGAACTTGGCGACTGTGGGTGAAGAAAGAGGAAGGTGGTGGATTTCGTGATGTGGCTGTGCTGAAACTTGGGCCACTTTGAGGGCTCAGTGTTGTGATTTTCCAAGTTTCCTTGTGCTCTCCAATCACACGCCTGCTTCTTGGCTCTGATCTTCACTCCTGTCTGCATTTTTCTCCCTGCAGTGGTTAGAGACACACACCCTGGGCTCAGGTCCCAGTTGTGCCACTGTTGATCTCCAAGCCTGAGTGTGGCTGCTGGGCTCTCCAGGGACCAAATTCCCCTTCTTTAAAAAAGATGTGATAATTTCTAGTTGTTTCAACATGTTGTTGAGAATTAAATGATAGACTTCATGTGGTACCCTTAGCGCATGGTTTGCCCTCGTGAATCACACAGTAACCCTCAGTTGTTGGAGAATAAAGAGGTTTACGGGGCCTCAAATGCAGCGAGAGAAGGCGATGAGACACCTGCGGAAGCACGTTGCCACCTGAGGCTCTGGAGGGACGGGGGAGACTCGCGCTCTCTCCCTGCCGAGTCCCTTCTCTCCAGCATGTGGGAAAGCCAGCACCTGAGCGCTGGCCGCTTCTAGAGTTGAGGCTCCTCCAGCAGACAGTTGCTGGATTTCCCTTCCCTTTCTAAAAGCACCTAGCGTTTGAGAAATCCCAGCCTCAGTTGTTTCTTAGCCTCAAGTGGACGGAGCGGCAGCTGGGACTAGAGGGGCGCAGGGTGGGGAGCCACGCGTCTCTGGGGCCTTTCTTCCGCTCCAGTGATTGAGGAGGGCGAAGCAGCTGTGACTTTCCGCTGGCTGTGGAGTGACGTGAGCTGAGGTGTGAAGTCCTGAGATGTGAAGAAGACCACAGAGATAAACCTTCGCTTCATCCCAAGCTTCCTGGAAGCTGCAAGCAGCAGCAGCGGCACAGCCTTTGCCCCTGAGGGCGCTAGGAGTGCATTCCACGGAGCTGCCTTTCCGGGCTCCAGGGGGTCCTGCAGGTGGCTGGACTGGGTCAGCTGGGGATGATGCTGGCCCAGGGATGAGCTCAGTTTGGGAGCACTGACTTCCAGTCTGCCCTGAGCACGCAAGGTTCCATAGGTAAGGAGTGAGGGTTTCTTTTGGGAAATCCTGTCCAGCTCACCTTCCTGAGTTTTGTTTGTTTCCTGTTTTAGTTTTCATGAAGGAAAACCACTTGGGTTGGAATCCAGCGCCATGTCTTTGAAGCAGGTGGTTGGGACTTTGCGGTCTCTGGTAGCCGATTCAAATGACAGAGGACAGAGGACTGTTTTGTCTTTATGTGGAAACCCCTCCGACTTTAGAACAGCTGTGATTCCCACGGGAATGGAGAGGCCACACATCAGCGCAGCTCGAAGGGATGCTCGTGGGGCTGATGTCGCCTCCAAGTTGATCCTTCCTATACTGAAAGCCAAACTGTCCCACCACCCTGCCCTTCTTTGTCCAACTTCATTAACCTGAGCTGCAGTTCATCTTGTGGCAGCTTAATAACCTTTATTTGTGGAGTTCCTCAAAGAAAGCCTGGGTTATAAATCCCACGTCACAGCAATGAAGGCATAAATGCCAATCTGTGTCACTGCATAGTATTTATTATTTTAATTAAAGAAAATGGATTGTGACATTTATTAGGTCACAAGTTACTGTTAATGGCAATGAATGACAAAAAAATCACTGACTTTATGAGCAAATCTTGGAACGTTCCTCAGCGATGATTCTGTTATGCTTTCGACGTGGCTTGCGCTAACAATCCGTGGGGCTGGTTTTTGGAAACTCACTTTTGGTGTACATGTTCTGAAAAGGAGAGAGCCAGCTTGCTGAGAAGGAAAACCAGAGGTGACTGGTGAGCTTGGAGCTGCCTCTTTTCCCCTCTGCTCTTTGTAGGACAAACACTGGCTTTCTGGATTGGGTGCGTGTGTGTACCCATGTGCAGATACTACTTCCAAAGCCAAGCAGGTATGATTTCAGGAATAAAGAACCTTGGTCCCCGCATGGGGCATCTCCTCTGCAGTGCCGTTCAGACAGGCACATGAGTAAGCAAGAGTGTTGAGTAACAGTCCAAAGGCCGGGGCTTACAGGGGTTAGGCATTGTACTACCACCATGGCACACCTCTCTCCTCCCTCTGTCCCTCCATCCTCTCCGTCGGCCTGCATTATTGACAGGACTTGTTTAGGGGCAGAATTTATGAATGAGAAGGCAAACATGCCGCTGTTTTGTTCCTCGGGCACAAGCCACGGTCCATGTAAATGGCATTGCTGGTACATGAGCCATCTTCCTTGTGTGACTTCAAGCGCTGCGATCCTGTCAGCATCCTGCTTTGTCCCCAGACAGCATCTTCCAAGGGTGAGGAGCGTCCCTGCAACCCTAGAGGAGAGAGATCTGTGGTTCTGGCGCTGTTGTGGCTAAAGCTACTTTTTCCTGGTCATGGTGTCCATAAAGTTCCGTTTCCCAGGGCTTCGATGCCTGCGGTTTCTGCGTGGATTGTTCCATGAGCGTTGGAGATAAAAGTCAGGACTAAGAACTACAGACAGACAGTTTCTTTAACGAAAATTATTAGCTTCTACACAGTCCTATCAGAGGCAGTCTTTATTTTGTTGTATATTTTATTTGCTTCCTGTTGATGGGAAAATATTAAAATGCAAGGGTCAGGGGCTGGAGCGGTGGCTCAGTGGTTACAGTGCTTGCCTTGCATGTGCGAGGATGCATGTTCAAACCCCAGTACCAAGCACATAACAAAGTGTTGGAATTGAAAGTCACATGAAAAACTAAAATTGATTCATTCTCTCTCTCTCTCTCTTTCTCATGCTTTCCCTCTCTCTTTAAAAAAAAAATACATGGGTCATATAGATTTTTTTACTTCATATATCAGTAATTGTGTTATCTCTTGGGTCCAGTGACAACTAGAGCAATTTTGTCCTGCAGAGAGACACAGCCTAGCTTGCCAGGTGGACTTAAACCCACACAAGGAACAGAGAAGCAGATTCTGTGTGTGTATGGGGTTTAGACATGATCCAAGGCCCTCTCCACACACTCTAAAACTTTACCTTTTAAGATAAGCACTATCATTTTCACACTTCATCAGTGAGGAAACTTAGGCTCAAACTGGCTACAAAATCCAAGGCTGTAGCTCACCTGCACATGATTCGTGTGTATACCTGGGAAGCCCCTCATCCTGGGGCTCTTACTGCCTGGTCTTTCAAAAAAGTTGAGAAAACCTAAATACATCAAAATGTATCTTAAGAGGATGGGTCAGTGGGTTTTGACAAATGCATACATGCATGTAATGGATACCAAAATCAATAGATAAAACATTAACATTGTTCCAGAAAGTTCTCTAGTGGCCCCTTCTACTCAATCCCCATCATCTGCAGACCTCTACTTTGTGATCTCTTTGCCACAGATTGGCTCTTTCTTGTTCTAATAATTCATTGAAATGGAACCAAATGATATGCACTCTTTTATTTGTGGCTTCTTTGTTGAATGAGCAGTCTTTCGATCCCCCCAGGTTGTGTGTATCAGTGGTTCGTATCTTTGTCATTGCAGGTGGCACCACATTGCATGGGTGGCCGCCATTCTTTATTAATCCTCCTGTTAGTGGATGTTTGGGCTCTCCAGCTTGGGGGACTGTGGATAAAGCTAGTTCCTTCAGTCTTCATGTAGATGTGTGTTTTCTTCTCTCCTGGGTGAATAGGGGTGGTTGGAATTGCTAGGTTACAGGACAGGGATATGCTTAGCACTATGAGATATCACCAGACCACTTGCCAGGTGCTTGTGTCCCTGTGCGCTCTCATGAGCAGCGTGAGAGTTCTGGTTGCTCCACACTTCCCCAAAGGTGCAGCTGGCAGCTTTTGAACTCGGGCTGTTCTTGTGGCTGTGTTTGGCACCTTATTTCATTTGTATTTCTCTAGTGATTAATGATATCGGACATATTTTTCATGTGCTTATTTAGTATTTGAGTATCTTTCTTCATAAAGCATCTACTGAAGAGTTTTGCTACCTTTCTGTTTTTTGAAAATTGGGTTGTTTGTTTGGACATGATTGATTTGTAAGAGTCCTTTATATATTGATTTATATATAAATCGATTTATATATAAATCAATCACCAGTTCCCTATTTTTGCAGGTATCTTCTTCCAGTCTCTAGCTTGTCTGGACATTTTTGAAATGGTATTTCCAGTGACTTCATTTTGGTTAAATCTGTGAACATTACTATTTTTTTTACAATTATTTGATTATGTTATCTACTTGGAGTTGCAAAGACATTTCCCTATTTCTTTGTCTAGAAGTTTTGTACTTTGGTTTTGACATTTAGGCCTATGCCCCACCTTGAACCTATCTTCATGAGTGGGTTGAAGTAGAGATTGAAGTTCATGTTTGTCAAATGAATAACAAGTTCTTCTAGCATCATTTATTTAAAAGGCTGCTTTCCCATCAAATTTCTTTGCTAGCTTTATAAAAAAAAAATCTAATTACTCTATGTGAGGATTTAATTCTTTCCCATCTATTCGCATGTCCACCCTCAGCTGAGGCTGATCTACATAGGACACATTTACATATGAATTTCAGGATTAGATGGTCAATTTCTAAAAATAACACCTTTTAGGATCTTGATTTTCATTCTGTTAGATCTACAGGTCAAGTTGAAAGAGAGTTGATATCTTTTTTTTTTTCCTAAAGAGAGAGGGACAGTGAAAGAGAGAGAAAGAGAGAAACAATTTTTTAAATAATGTTTATTTATTTATTTTTACATTATACACTTTATTTTGTATTAGTTGAATATGAACTTACAATTGAGGGGGAATCATTGTCAAACAATCAAGAACAAATGTATATTCACATAGTTAGCCAAGGCTGATGCCATTCCATGGTTTCCACCTTTGAGTTCCCCATGGTTCTATGTTTCCCCCAAATGAACCTCTGTGTTAAATGGACTTCTCATGGAGGTTGGAGATCTCCTTCTGAGTTGATTCCCCCATACTCCCTCCCTCCAGTCTCCAAGATATCCTTCCTAATCCCTCCCCTCACCCTGCCCGCCTCCCTATCCCTCCAGGTATCCTAGGCAAGGTTCCCCCTGCTTGTGTAAAATTCATACATGTTGAGGTTATTATTAGCTTAGCCATCTAACATATTTTTTCTGTTTGTATTCTAGCTTCCACAAATGAGAGAAAACATTCAGCCCTTGAGTCTCTGAGGTTGGGATACTTCACTTAGCATAATTTTTTTTCATCTCCATCCATTTGTCTGCAAATGCCATAATACCATTTTCTCTAATGGCCGAGTAGCATTCCATTGTATATATGTACCAAAGTTTTCGCATCCACTCATTGAATGAGGGGCACCATTGACTATATGGGTTGGTTCCATAGTCTAGCTATAGTCAATTGAGCTGCTATAAACATTGATGAAGCCATATCTCTATAATATGCTGATTCCAACTCTTTTGGGAAAATATCCAGAAGTGGGATAGCTGGGTCATAAAGTGGTTTCAGCCCTAGTTTTTTGAGGAGTCTCCACACTGCTTTCCAGAGTGGCTGAACCAATTTGCAGTCCCACCAGCAATGTGACAGTGTTCCTCTTTTCCCATTGCCCCTCCAGCATCTGTCATTGTTTGTATTCTTCATTTTTGCCACTCTAACAGGAGTGAGGTGGAATCTCATTGAAGTTTTGATTTGCATTTCTCTTATTGCTAATAATGTAGAGCATTTTCTCATATATTTATGGGCTTTCTGGACTTCCTCTGGTGAGAAGTTTCTTTTTGATCCGTAGCCCATTTATTGATTGGATTATTTGTGATTTTGGTGTTTAGTTTTTTTTTAGTTCTTTGTATATTCTGGATATTAGCCCTCTGTCCGAGGTGTGGCAGGCAAATTTTTCTCCCATTCTATGGGATCTCTATTGACACTTTTGACTAATTCTTTAGCTGTGCAAAAGCTTTTTAGTTTAATTGCATCCCATTCATTTATTCTTGACTTTACTGCTTGCGCAATGGGAGTTTTGTTAAGGAAGGTGGCGCCCACCCCCATGTCCTGTAGTGTTGATCCTACTTCTTTTTCAAGTAAATTTAAAGTTTCTGGTTTAATATTCAGATCTTTGAACCATTTTGATTTATTTTTTTTGTGCAGGGAGAAAGGTAAGGATCCAGTTTCAGTTGTCTACACATGGCTGTCCAATTTGTCCAACACCATTTGTTGAACAGGCTATCTGCTTTTGCCCCCTTTAGAGAAACAATTTTTGTTTAGTTTTTCATGTGGCTTTTGTTGCTCTGAGACTTTGTTGTGTATGTGGTGCTGGGGCTTGAACCTGCCATGCAAGTGCTCTAACCACTGAGCTACTGCCCCAGCCCCTCTTCTTCTTCCTTTTAAAAATCATGAGTGGGAGTTGAATTTTTCGCATACTTTTCTGAATCTACCGAGATGATGGACTATATGCATGTTTTTCTTTATACCGCTGATGTGATCAATCACATTGATTGGTTTTTCTCATATCAAAACAGCTTTGCTTGTTGGTAAAGCCCATGATATAGTGTTGTGAAATAAATGGCTAGATTTCATTTTCAAATAAAATTGTTTAGGATTTTTACATCTAGTTCCTGAAGTACATTGGTCTGAAATTTTTTTTCTTCTCATTTCTTTTTATTTCCTTTTTGTCTTTGTGGGATAGTTGCACTAGGGTTATATTAGGTTCACTACAAACTTGGGGACTGTTCTCTTTATTTCCTGTACTAGTTTGTATAAAATTGTTAATATTTATTCTTTAAATAATGATGCAATTAATCATTGAAGTCATGTAAGCCTGAAATTCTCTTTATACAAAAGTTGTAAACTTGGGCTGGACTGGTGGCTTGGCAGTTACGGTGCTTGCCCGGCATGCATGAGTACACGGGTTCAAACCCCAACACCCCGTACATAACTAAGTGTCAGAGCAACGAAAGCCATGTGAAAAACTAAGTGAAGGTTGATTCTGTCTCTCTCACTCTCTCTCTCTCACTGTCCCTCTCTCTTTAAAAAAGGAAACGTTGTAAACTCATTTTTTTCAATGTATAAAGCACTATTTCCGTTGCTTCTAAGTGAAGTTCTGGTAATGTCTCTTTCAGGGAATTTGCCCACTTTTTCTGTGTTTTTAATCTTATTGTCATGCACCTATTTCATAACAGTCCTTGCCATTTTAGAGTCTGTGTTATCTGTCCTGATTCATTCTTCATAATGGTAATTTGTGTTTCTGTTTTTCCTTTTTATCAAATTTACTAGTAGTGCTCAATTATATTAATCTTTTTAAACAAGATTTGATTCTGTCTGTGTCTCACAACTGTGTTCAATTGTTGCTTTATGAATTTTCTCTCTTTATCATTTCTTCCTTCTGGTTACTTGATTCTAATCCATTCACTTTTTTTTTTCCTAATTCCTGCCTGGCAATGGATTACTGACTTCAGATCATTTTTTATTTTATAATTTTTTTAAGAGAGAAGGACAGTGAAAGAGAGAGAGAGAGAAACAATTTTATTGAGTTTTTCACGTGGCTTTCATTGCTCTGACACTTAGTTGTGCATATGGGTGCTGGGGGTTGAACCCATGTACTTGTGCATGCCAGGCAAGTGTTGTAACTGCCAAGCCACCGCTCCAGTCCCTGTAATATGTTTTTTAAAGCTATAAATTTACCTCTAAGGTCTACTTGAGGTGCATCTCAAAAGTTTTGAAACATTTTGTTTTTCCATCTAAAATATTCCCTTATTTCCTTAGTATTTTTTCCTTTAAACCATGTTGTATATTTTAAAAATATATTTGGATTTTTCTAAGAGTATATTTTATTTTAGTTCCTTTGAACTGACTTCTACGAATCATTGTTCTCATGACACCTTGTCAGACTCTTCAGCGTCCTCTCAGTTAATCAATATTGCAGTAAATAATGCTGCAATAAACGCCTTGGTGTGTGTAGGTGCATTCTTGCCTTTGTTGTTTTCTGAAGACACGTTGTCATACATGAAGTCTGAGATTCAAGGTTAGGTGATTGAAAGAAAGCCTCTGTACAGATTACCAAGATACTTGTCTTGCTTGCAGAGTTTCAGTGATCAGGATTCAAATGTACAGAATTGTTGAAGTGTTTGTCATAGAATGACCTAGAAACAACAATACCTCTTCCCCTGTGGTTTTGCTCCTGAGGTTGCTGGCCAGGGGAATGTGAAGTTAATGGCACCTGTTGATGAGCAGCCTGGTTGCTCTGAGGAATATCCTATAAATCTTCTGGAGCCACCAGTGGATCAACAGCCTTTCGTACTCCCTCTCTCCAAAGACACCTCTACTTTCTGGCCACATCCACATTCATAAGGATTATTGTCATTGGCAAACTCTAACCTGAACAAGTATGGGGAAGGAGATTCTAGAATCAGAGCTACCAGCCTCCAGAGGGAGATGGTAGTGCCCACCTGACAACAGTTGGGGCAGCACGAGACTCTTCTTTGTGCCCTCATGATGTCTAATGTGCTCAGAGCTGAGAAGAAGCTATGGGCTTTCCCCCCTTCTCCCTGTTCCAGCACATGCTCTACGGAGACCTCGAACCATATTGTGAGCAGTACTGTGTTGTATATTTTAAAAAAATATTTGGGTATCAAATATTGTTAAAAAATATTAGCCATGATGACCTCCCAACATTGACAATGACCTACCCAATCCGTCAGTGCACCCCAACAAAGGCAGAGTCTGTGGGTGCTTTTATGGGGTGCTGATGTGCTGGGAACATGTTTCCGCCCTAAATACATCCCTGTGTGGTGTCTGGAAGTGCTTTGGTCATGTTGGCTCACATTTTAATGTTAAGAGATTTAGTTGGTTTAACAAGTATCCTTTAAAAAGACAAACGCCCTAAAAACAGTGGCATGGTCTATGACTTCCTTCAGTGTAAATTCATCCCTGAAACTGCTTGGCTGCTGCTGTGAGCTGTGCTTGCTGATGGAAAAGGCCTTGCGAGAAGAGTTAGCAAGGCCAAGCGGAATTTGAATAATGGTTCTCTGGGTGTCCTGCGAAAGGGTCACCATTTGTATAGTAGGACTTCTGACAGAGGCTTCAACAGGCGCATCAGATTTAAGGGCCCTGGGCAGCTCAAGGGTGGTGCACAGGCAGGGGAGAGAAAGCTTCAGGAAGGATAGAAGGGGAGAGGGAGGGAGAAAGAGAGAGAAAAGAAAGCTAGCATGTCATAGATGAATGATATTCTTGAAAAATTTCCTCAGATTACAGATGTGTATGGAAGAAGGTCTACAAACTCTAAAGAATGAATATTAAACTCAGATCGGTCTGGTATTTTTTGAATGGAGATGAAGTGGTGGACACACTTCCAAGTTGCATGAACTCCTTGGTGATCTGCTGCTATGTTACACAATTTGGGCTGGAGGTGTGCAGGGATTGGGGGACTCAGATATTACACAGGGCAGATGTCACTCTCTCCGGCCCTGCTTAGCAGCATAACAGCATCCAAAGCCCTAGGGAGATGGATCTGAAGTGGCTGTGACTCAAAACGCTAGGAGTTTGCCTTGTGCACCAGCAGCCAAATAGCCAGGAAGCCTGAGCAGCCTCTTGGGAAGCGGGGTCACAGGTGGAGCTTCTTTCTCTCTCAAAGGTCCTCAGCAGCCATCCAAGCTCCCAGGCCTGCGTTTCAGTTGCTTTAATCGCAATGCATTATTAGTTGACCTAGCCTTTCGAGTCTTCCCTGGTGTCATTAATTTCTCCTTTGCTCACTGAGCCACCGATTCAAGACTTCCTTCTTGTGTTTTTAGCAGATGAGGAACCTTGGCAGTAGACACCAAGAGCCAGAAGGGAGGAGTTGGGTGTGTATTCTCTTTCTGCTTTTGGGATTGGTGGTATTTACACTTTGCTGACTTCCTGTCTCCCAGCATGCTTTAAGGTAGAGACGTCATCCTCGTCATTACCAACATCATCTTATGACCCTCATGATGAGTTAGTGTGTATCGAGAGCTTATTCTGTGCCAAGAGATCTAGGTGCGTAGCACATATTTTAGGGGGATGCAAACATTCGCTTCACAGGGAAATGTTCTTGGCCCAGTCACAGACACTTTATAAAGAAGACAATTTGGAATCCAAGCCACTAAAAAGAGGGAAATTATGAGAAGGTGATTCTCACTGCACACAAATGTAAAAATGTTAATGGTGGAATCTTTTTAATTCAGTTCTTAAAAGAGCGCTAAAGATGGCTACAGCGCTCATGAGTTGCCCATCCAGGGCCGCACCTTAGATGTAAATCGACGGTTCAATTTGGAGGTGTTAAGACTGCTTAGGTCTTGTTTTATTCCTGACACGTGTGACATCTCAAGTTGCCAGTCTCAGAAACTAAATGACCTCTGTTAGCAAGGGAAGGAGAAAAGTCAAACATTTCCTTATTTTTCTGTTGTTTTGGATGAATGTTCATGTTTCATTCTTGATCCTTAAAAGGAAATTATGCGCAATAACTCTTACTGACCTTGGCGCTGTCCCTTTGGTTCCACTGTAGCTTTGTTTTTAGTGGTGCAGAAGCTTTTGCATGTGCCTTGGTGTTGCTGTGCTTCCTGGGTAACCCTGTAGACCACCCAGGTCCCCTTCACACTCAGCACCGAGGTCTTCTGTAGCCTGGACTGCATTGGAGCGACATTTCACGCCATGTGTGAAAGAGGTCATTCATGATGGAATTCTAGACTAAAAAGGGCAGGCCAGGGAGGCAAAAAGGAAAGGGGTAAGTGGGGGAGGCTGAGACGTGAGCTGAGGTTAGGCAGGGGAAGGGCTGAGGTTCTGGTCGCTCTGAATCTTGAGTGGCATCTTCCTGGGGCTGAGGGGAGGCCTGGGCAGGCTGCTGCTGCCGCTCCTGTTTCAGTGGGACCGGAGTCGGAGACTGTTTCGGGGAAGCATTCCTTCGTTGTTCTCTCTTTAAAGCTCCTCCACACCAGAAAGCCAGCTTTCAGTCCTTGTAAAATTTCTGCTCTGTGTTTTGCCTCCAACTCTTTATCTCTTGGTCTCTTGGTATTAAAACCAAAAAGCATAGGTCCAGACCGTCCGGCAAGCGCTGAGGAAGCCTGCCTTGTTTGGACACAAGGTGGAAGACCCCAGCATTGACGCGTCTGCATGTGTGTGCATCAGGAGCCTCCCTGTCCTGCTAACCTCCCCCTTTCCAGTGGCTTAGCTTTCAAGTTGCCTTTTTCGCAAAGAATAGTGTGTGGCTGTTACTGCCAAACACATTGCTCTGTGAGCTGAGTGTTTGCGTCCCCCTAACGATTCATATGTTCAATGCCTGACTCTGATGATGGTGTTGGGGAGGGGCCTTGGGGGTATTTAGGTAAACAAAGGGGAGCCCTTGATGGGATTATGCCTTTAGAAGAAGAGACAGTGGGCCAGAGTGGTGGCCTGGTGGTTGTGGCACTTGTCTTGCATGTGTGAGGATGCGGGTTCGAACCCCAGCACTGTGCACACAACGAAGTGTCGGAGCAATGGAAGCCACATGAAAAACTAAAGAAAGTTGATTCTTTGGCTCTCTCTCACTGTCCCTCTCTCCCGAAAAAGAAAAAAAAAATAGAAGAGATGGCGGAGGGGGGGCTCTCTATAGCTCTCCCTTTCTCTCTCTTCTGTGTGGGGACATAGCTGGAAAGGGCCACCTGCATACTAGGAAGAGCGCCCTCAGCAGGAAACAAAGGGGTCAACTCGTTGGTCTTGGACTTGTGGCTTTCATAACTGAGTATTTGTGTGGAACCCGCTTGCCCTATGGTGATTTGTTATAGCAGCCTGAACTAAGACACTGTTATAACTGAAGGTTTCGAAAGTGCTATGGGAACACAACAAGTCTTTTAAATTGATTAAGGATCAAGTGAGAACAACGTAACACCACCTTTGAAGTCACAGGAGCTGTGGTTGCATCTCAATTCTGACGCACAGCAGTTAGGTGTCTTTGGACGAAGGGTTTAATTTCTTTTAATTTCAGTTTCCTAATCTGAAAAAATGGAGATATTGCTTTTGAAAGATACAAGCATATGAAAATATGCAAAATGCTTAAGACAGAGGGTGGTATAGGCTAGAACTGCAGTAATAACAGCTTTTAGTCACACCCAGCAGAAGAACCGGCATTGCCTGACACCACCAAGTGTTGGGAAGGATGCAGAGCAACTGGAACTCTCAGGCATCGTGACGAATGTGAGAACTGCTGCGGCCCCTTTGGAAAGCTGCTTGGCAGCACTTGCTGGACTCCTGCCTACCTTATAACCAGCAGTCCCCGCCCAGGTGTGTACCAAGCACCCCAGATGTGTGCGGGGATATTCCTAGACACTCCATTCGTGTGAGTCAGCTCTGAGAACAACGCAGATTTAGTGGACAGGAGAACAGGGAGGCAGATGGTGAGCACGCCCACCGTGGGAGAATACTGTTTGGGAAAGAGGAGGGTGACCTCGTGCTGCGCAGTGCGCGATGGCTGAGTCTCACCAGCCTAATATCCAGTGAAGGAAGCGACATTAGGAAGAGCATTCCGTACGATTCCGGTTGTGTGGCATTTAAGAAGCAGCAAGTGTCTGCACATCGACGGCTTGTCCTATTCTGAACGTTCTTGATCTGGGGACAGGACAGTGGGCCATTTGTGAAAATTCCTTGAGACAGATCTGTGATTCGTTGTCCACTCTTCTGTGTGTTTGTCATGCTTTCATGAAATACGTTTACTTTAAAAATAGAGCTGTTTTTGCCCTTCGCTGTTCTTAGCTGTCTTTGCGGGGCTTGCTTCAACTGTCTCGCCTTTGCAACCCTTGCTCCTGCTGCAAGACGAATCCCAGGGCTCTAAAACTCCTCTGTGGTCAGTGTGTGGCCCACCCCTGGGCAATCTCAGAGATAGCCCTGGAAAATCAGACTTGACTCTCGTGCAGCAAATTCTACCTGAGTGCAGAGAGACACCAGGCCTGCCCTGTGGGCACGATCCTCTGCCAGCCCCGTGGAGCTCTCGGTTGATTAAACTCTGCATCTTGCCGAGCTTGCAGAGTCTGGGGGCCACTTGGATCTCTGGAGCTGGAGGGCGCCTTGGTGGAAATGCTCACATTCTCAGCCAAGCAGTAGAAGGGTTTGAAACAGCGGGCTGGGCACAAGTTCATCCAGAGACGCTAGTAGAAGCTATATTGAGGCTCAAGAGAGACACCTTGTCTTAAAAGGAGATTGCTTTCTTTTAAAGCAAACCAACCATTGGAAGCACTGAACAGTTGCTGAACACTTCTCTGACCTTGATCTCCTCAGTTCCCTTAGGGAACCAGCCATGTCTTCCAAACAGAAATGTTTGGACAAGACTTGGCCTGATGCTTATGCACATAAGATCTTAAATTTGATCCTCGGGTTAACCCTAAGTGAAAGAGGCCATGACTCCATGCTCCAGAGGATTTCCTCTAGAAATCAAGTCATGGAGAGTTGTAAGTTGCTGATGAACTTAGGACTGCGCATCTGACTCTGGGAAATGCGAGGACAGCTGAGTTTTAGATGTACCCATTGGTCGGCCAGAGCTGAACCGCCATGCCAGCTGTAGTGAAGTTTGTCCTAGAGGAACTGATGGGGCAGCTGCTGGGGTTCTCCCTGCAGGCTGGGGAGACCATCTCAGCAAGGTGGAGTTGAGCAGAGCAGGAAAAGGCATGTGCACATCTGCACCTTCACGGCTCCTCACCTTTGAAGTGGGTTGTGATTTCATGGTTCAGATGTTCTTCTTGGGTTCCTGGGTGGGTGGCGGGCACCTCAGAGAGGGCAGCTCTAGCATGACGTGTAGGCCAGGATTGTGTGGGCAGTGACCTTCAAGGTGCTTTAGGCACTCAAACTTAACCGTTACCACACTTGGAAAGCCCATAGGAAAGGGCCATGTCCTTGGCCCTACATCAAGTTCATGGCCCCTGATGTGTCCTTCCTTGAGACTTGACGGGCTTCTTTCATGTGACTGGTGGTGAGCATCTGACATTGCTGCCCTATCCACCCAGAGCTTCTCACACGGCTCATCAGTTAACTCATCCCTTGAAAACCTATTGATTAAAGATCAACCACCATGGTGGCCCAAGTGACTGCACTTGCAATGCCACATTGCAGGGCTCCCTGCCAGCTGCTTGGGCAGCTCTGCTAGCCCAATTAATCCCCTCGCTTCACTCCGCCTACACTTCCACCACTTCTCCATTCGTTCACCTGTTACTGGGCATTAAAGGCAAACTCAATTTTATGCAGATAAATAGAGTTTAGTGGTAATGTGCCTTATGACCTTTGAAGTGACAAGATGACATTAATTTTTAGGGATTCTACCTTCTCAGGCTGTCACTGTGGGCATGTAGCTTGACGAGAGTGGAGGTTTCTGCATTTGGAGGACGTACTCACAGTTTAACATGCTGTTTCAAATGTAAGGCGGCTCTCTCTTTAATTTTTTTTCCACCAGCTTGACAGTTTTTCAAACATATTCACTGTCAGCCCTAACAACCTGTCAACAGATGCCATTATGTGAAAATTGCCAAGACTCGCTTGAGGACGGTGAAAAGTGACAGACATGCCACACGGATAAGTTTCTCAAAAATCCAGGGCTGAAACTTTTGAAAGACACTCTGGTCCTTCCAAGGAAAAAATGAACAGTCAGATCTCCAGGAAAAAAAAAACCCATACACTTGTCATATCAGATATCTGTTTCTTTCCTGGGCAAATTAAGGTGTATGTGAAAGAATAAAACATACAGAGGACAATAGCTGCCGAGATCCGAGGCTGTGCTCAGTCTCCACGGTTATCTGTGAATCCAAGAAGAGAACAGAGAGCCATCTTTTTCTCTCCACTAGAGAATTCAAGGGGAGATTTCCTTCCTTTTCAGATTAAATGTTTCTGGGGTAGAAGCAGGGAAGAAACAATAGTTTAGATAAAACAAAGTGAAGCCAACTGTGAGTCTCAGACATAAAAAATGAGAACTTGTCCTAGCTCTGGGACAAGTCACGCTTTGATGGGAAAACACGGGAATGATATGGTGTGGGACAGAGTCTTGCACTTGGAACTGGGAGACCGGGACTCGATCCCAGCTCTGCCATGCCAGCATTGTCTGGACCTGAAGCCCTATAATTCAGCTCCTCTGCTTCCTTCTCTGAACACCCCAAGTGTGCTGGTGAGGATCGGGTGAACAGGTCTTTGCTCAAAGATTCAGCACAAATCTGAGCTTCAGAATGAGTTGGCCAGAGAACATTCCGGACCCTGGGGCATTGGAGCTCAGTACCAATGCCATCTGGTTCTTCGCTTGAAGCTGAGGTTTCTGTTTACCCAGATTCAACTTGAGTGAATTATTTGGTGTTTGGGGTGAGATTTCAAACCAAAGGCGCTGCTCCCCATGAACAGTGGAAGGAAGGGCAGGATGGGGGTGCAGAACCCCTGCTTCTGTGACTTCTCCACGGGGCTGGGGCTGCTAGGCTTTGGTTGCTGGATGGCCAGTTTTCTTTTTATTCTACATTCTGGGGCTTACCGTTGGTTTTCCTCTGACATCTGACTCCTCAGAAGTGAAGAATCCTCCCCTAAAGAGGAATTCATGTAGGAGTCTTGACAAAGGTTCCCTCTTTGACCAAACTCTACTTCCAGATTCCTGAACTTTTCAACTCTAGGCCTGACTTTGGGCTCCCACATTCATCTCTTCATTGTCCAACTCCAGCAAGAACCCTGCCCAGTGAGTTCAGCCAGAGTGCTCCATCCGCCCTCAGCATCTGCTCGCCCTCCAGAGCTAAATGGTCTCCTCCTCCCTGACCTTACTGATGGGTGACCACTGATCCCCAGGCCTGTCTTCAGCAGGATTTCAGTCCCCCTGGGTTAGCCAGAAGGGCTCCTCACCCCTGCTGATTCCTCCTTGTCCTCTTCGGTCCACCACCCCACCCCTCTCCTTGGCTGCAAGTCCTCTCCTACTCAGACTGTGCTGAGAGTGGAGCCTGGCCTTTCTCCCTAAAGCAAGGCCTCATGGCTGTGGCTCCCATGTTTGCAGCAATGGGCTCATGAAGCCTGCTTTACCATTCTTTAACAAGTGTCGTAAGTGCTTTTTCTTTAATAGACCCACAAAGGGAAAGAGAAGTCCTTCCCACCGCATTCTACAAGGGCATAGAGGGCTAGTCTCCAAGGCTTGGGAGCTTTGTCCTAAGAAGGCATTGGAAGTGGGTATTTGAGCAGAGTTACGATGAGGCATCCTGGGCCCCCGGCCTGAGTCTGAATTGGTGGGCCCTTCAAGGCTGAGTTACCCGTGTCTTTTCCCAGATTTTCTTGTGTGTTGATTTTTCTGTAGTACTGGGATTGAATTCAGGGGTGCTCTGCCACTGAGATACATACCCAGTCTTTGAGACAGGGTAATGCTGGTCTGCCACTTGCGATCCTCCTGCCTGGGCCACCTGAGTTGTGGGGATTACAGGTGCGACCACCTGCGCACCACCACGCCTGGCCCGGGGTTTGGTTTTAGAGCCACCTCCTCACATGCATCTGAAAGCCTTCTGTGCTGTTAGAATTCCCTGCATCCTGCTGCTGTAACTGGCTGTCTTCTAAAAGATTCCATGCTTCCTTCCCTCCCTGGATTGCAACTGCAGATTCACATGGTTCAGAGGAGAGTCCTCAAGAGGCATTGGTCCAGCAGGGGAGGTTGAGAGCTGATTGGAAGTACTCATTGATGGCCCTCTACCCTATGTGACATCCCAAAGGATAAGAGCCTTTTCCAGTGACTGGGGTGAAATCCAAGTCTCGAGGTAAATGAGGCCCCTCTTTTCTGAAGGCAGCACGTGGCTTATGCTCAGTGTGGGGTTGGGGCATGCGCAGGGATAAATGGGAAGGGCTGCTCTGTGTGCTGGATTCAGCCTGCATAAAGTCTGCAGAAACTTGACCTTGCCACTTGTCTGTTAGATATGGCAAGTGCTGTCCTCCTGAGCACAGCTCAACCTGGCTGAGCCTCCATTTCCTGGGAAATGAACACAGTATGCACGGTTCAGAGCCTTGGGGAGGGGGCTTGAGGCTGTATGGACACTGTGAGTGCAGTCAGAGGGAGGTGGAGGTGACAATGTGGTTTTGGTGATTTGTGAGGCTAATGTTCTTGGAGCCCATTTGACTGGGGGCAGGATATGGGCTAATGTTGTGTTGTGTGCGTGTACGAATATGGAATAACAAATCCCATCATGTACAGCTTTAATGCACCAATAAAAAAGTGAGTATCTGAGACAGTCTCTGTTCTTTCAGAGTGTTAGAGGTCTTCGTTGTGATGATGGTGATGACAACGAAAATATTATTAACAAACTGAATTGCAATCAGCTAATTTATCGAGCATTTACTTTACTCCTACGTGTACGATATCATTTCCTGATAGAATTTTTCAAAGCTGCATTAATTGCCTGCTATTCTTATGCCTTTTCCGCCCATGAGGTCTAACACTTGCATTAACTAGTTTCTTAAGGTTGCCCAGCGGCTCAATGGAAGCACCAGTCCCACTTTTGTCCTAGCCCAGGACTGGGGACCAGTTCTCAAATATAACGTAATTGTCACAAAGTCTAAAGCTCAGATTCCTGGAGTCCTTTCTGCAGCTTCATGGGGAGTTTTTCCAATTTAAACTTCTGTTCTTCTCTTTGCCACTGTGCCCTTGGGAGCAGAGGCTTCACCTTGATTTGGCTGCAACTCCCATTAACTCTAATGGGCACTCGACACAGCTCCCCCGGCATGCTGAGAGGAGATTATTTCCCATCCAATTGTTTTAATGTTGTGGGCGTTGAGTCTACAGACATTTAACCTTTGGTTTCATTATAAGGCTCAGAGCAGACGGGGTGTGGGGAGAAGATAAACCAGGACACAGCTGCCAGGAAAAGAGGCGTTAGAGGTCTGAGTACAGCATGGCGTGTGGAGTAATAGAAAAATAACTACAAGTGCATTGGAGAAGTGAATGGACCTTTTTGTTTTAACTTTGAATGTTAAATGAATATTTCCAGAATGCAGAATGGGAGATGCTGAAAGAATGGGCTTGCAATAGAATAGCTGTGTTCATTTTTTTTTTTTTTTTTTGCTGTTTAAAAGATATAATTGATTTCTGATTGTGCATCGGGGTTTTATACGCATGGTGTCTTTCTCCAATTTCTGGTCCTCAAAACAATCTTGTTTAATTGAAAGGTTTGAGATCATGGAGTGCCGGGTGCCCTGTTTGGGTCCTGCTTGTACTACTTTTAAGTTTGAGACCTGGAGAAAGGTACTCAATTTCTCTGATAATAATGACAAAGCCATTTTTCATGGAGTCATATAAAATCTTACCCCATGAAGAGGTTAGAACTTATTAGGTGCTGTTTTAATAAATTATTATTTCTTTCATTCCACATATTTCTTTTAATAGGTGAGCAAGGAGAGGCTCAGAAGGGAGGGTTCAGAGGGGAGAACTGAACCACTCGAGGTCACACGTGGCAGGGAGGAGACAAGAGAACTGGGTCTCCTGGTTCCCTTAGCGCCTGACCACTGCACTGCTGGATCCAGGAGACCGTCACAGTCTCAACAGCCAGGCCAAGCCCCGGGGTCTCATGAGGGCAGTCTGGGAAGAAGCCCTGAGGTAAAGCTGGGGGAAGAGAGGAAGACAGCTGGGCAGTGACAGCCCAGCTTGGGATCTAGAAGGGGTGATCAAGGAGTCAGCCAAGGAGGAAAAGACCCACCAGGGTCCTAGAACCTGCAAACAGGGGGACTGCATGTAGAGAACAGAGGGCCAGCATGAGAGGCAGCCAGGGTTTGGGGAGGGGTGGGTCGCAGAAGGGGGATACTTAGCACCATGGAGTCAGTGCGGACATCTGTCCACCCTCAGGAGAACCTGGAATGACTCTACTGCCAGTTGGGACCAGGTGTGTTCCTGTGGACCCTTGATTCCTGCTGCTCAGTCCCTTTCCAAGGGGCTTGCCTGTCCAAGGGTGAATTACAACAACTGAGGGTGCTGGGGAGCATCTTGATGTCCCTGGCACCCCGTGGGTTCCTGGAAGGGAGCAGACATTCGGGAAACAGGTCTACAGGATGGGAATTACCATGAAGCACACTCAGCTCAGGGCTCTCGGACTAACAGACACGTCTCCGTGCTGTGAGGGAGAGATGACAGGTGGAGCCATTACGAGCCCTTGTCTGGCTCCTTTCAAAAGATATTTTTTCTTTAATTTTAAAATCTTAACTTCTGATCAAAACAATGATTTACCTTCCTGCTAAAAATTCAAACATAGGAATAAGTAGGTATAAAATAAGGAGCACCTCCTTATAATCCAGTGCCTCAGACTATTTTGAAGCATATCCTGCCAGTATTTTTTCTATGCATATCTAGAAATACAATATATACTCATAATTTTTTCTTCTACCAAACTTGTACTATAATATATACTATTTGACAGCTTTGTTTTCTCAGTAGTACATAATGACATCTTTCCATGTCTGAATTTTAGAGCGTTCTCACTCTGTACGTGAATTCCATTGGATGGGGAAAAAACTCTATTATCAGCAAGGCCATGGTGAGAATCCTTGTGTCTTTGTGTCCAAGCATGAATGTTTCTCTGGAATAAATTCCAAGTGACATAATTCGTGAATTAACACGATGAACAGTGTGGGTTCTCAGACGGAGCACATCACCGTTAGGAGAAGTTGTACCAACGCATCCTTCCACGGGTGAATCTGACTCTTCCTGTCCTTAGACCTTGGCCACAACGAGGCTTTATTTATCAACCCGTAAAGACTTTGTCAGTATCAAAGGTGGCATGTGGGTCATTATTGCTCTAATTAGAAAGCTAGGTGATTGGAAGGGTTGAGGAACTTTCCAGATCTTTCCCCTTGCTCTAATTATTCGTCATAGAGGGACTGAGTAGTCAGAGAAAGGCAATTTTCTGAACTCACTGTCCTGTCTCCCTCCATGAAGCCAGCCCTGACCTGTTCCTCACTGGATCCGGCTGTGCTGAGGACATTTCTGCGCCTAGCTCTGGGTGGCCTCCTCGGGTGTCTGTTCTGCTCCCACTGGGACCAGGTGTTGCTGAGCCCCAAGACCCAGCTGGATGACTTTCTGGGTTCTTAAAGCAGCCTTAGCTCCTTTGCCCTTTCACTGAACCAGGTCTTTGTGAGCCCTTCCCACCAGGATCCTAGGACTGGCCTCCCAGGCCCCTCCACACCTGGCTGCTCCTGCCAGGATCCTAGGACTGGCCTCCCAGGCCCCTCCACACCTGGCTGCTCCCGCCAGGATCCTAGGACTGGCCTCCCAGGCGTCCTCCACACCTGGCTGCTCCTGCTCATCCTACGCAGCTTTCCATCTCCGACTTGGGTGAACTCCACCCAGCACGGCATGTTTTCTAAGGTCAGGCATCAATCTCAGTCCAAGGAGACCCTTTGGGTTTTCAAAGAAATGGAGCCCCTTCCTTCCATGTGCCTCCACCTCCTGCCTCTCCAGACATACCCCAGGTTTCCCAGAAAGAGTTCATTGCTGGTTCTGAGTCTCCTCCAGTACCCACGTTCATGAGTTTGGGTTTTGAATTAGAATGCAAGTGCTTTGAGAGCAGAAGCCACACACTGTATGGAAAAGATATTTATTATACATTTGTGTATTTCTAAAAATATTCAGTGTTTCAGGGCTGCCATGAAGCTCTTCTTAGGTTGTTACACACACATGGTGCTTAATGTCACCTCTCTTGAGTCTGAAAATTTCAAAATGGGGGGTGAAGGGAAGACGGTAAGGGGCTTCCAGGACAGGGGACTTTCGTAAAAGCAGCCTTCTGTAGATAGGGAGTCCAGCGGAGAAGTCGGAAGTTTGCGCTTCCTCATTCACCTGTGCTGGGCGGCCAGAGGGCGATCCGCTTTCCTCCTCCAGGAGGTGGGGTGCAGTGGGGTCAGTCTGATGTGTTTGGGCTGGGTATTTATCACTGTCTGGTGGCTGTTTATCAGGCGTAATTTAGAACTGGCAGCCTGTGATTCCTTTAAAGCCTTCAGGGCTGGCATCTGAACGGTTAGAAGAAGCTTTTCTGTCGTGTGTTCAGGTGGACATGAATGTTCTTGTTAATGGTTCCTGGGTCACAGTTTAACTTGGTCAGGCAGAGATCAGACGCTTTCCCAAGTGCATCTCAGGTCATTCTTCTCTCAATGCAGAGAAGTTCATGGTGGAAGCCACTATGACCTCTGGCTGTTGAAACTTCGGTCCCTGAGACGCAGGGCGGAGAGGAACTCTCTCTGGTCCCGGTGAGCTTGGAAATGGTTGGCTGCCGTGTCAACGTGACCTGGCTGCTTGTGGTTTAAGAGCTTTCAGCGTCTTCCCCTACCCAGGAAAGAAAGAGCCTCACCGTTAGCTGGGATCACACAGCCCAGATGCCCACAGACTACCTTGTCCTCTAGTGCTCTGTGTGTTTAGGGGTCTGAAGGAGGCATAGGAAGCCACAAAGAGATGGTCATGTGCACCATGAAGGAAGAAGGCTGTTACACTCCCAGGTCCTCAGGAACAGGAGCCACGTGCCCCAGGCAGGGGGCCATGTGTGGAAGTAGCAGGGTCAATAGGAGGTGGAGAATGGAGGGGAGGATGCGGCAGAGGCTTATTGTGAGGGGATGGGAGGGCTAAACAGGTGTGGGGAGTGCTAGTGGAATAACTTCAGCAGGCTCCAGAGCTCAGGGGTGCCCCACAGGGACATTTTCCAGTACCTGCCTTTCCTCCTGTGGTCTTCCCCAGACGTCACTGCAGGTAAATCAGGCAGAAAAAAACTAGAAGCCATAAACCCCGTTTGCCGATGAGCTGGCCCCAGCTGGCTCACTGCTGGGTCAGGAAGTGCACTTAGCATAGTCTCCTTACTGATCTCCTTGTGGTCCTCAGCTGGAGCAGAGTGACCCCTGCCACCAGAGGGGACAACAGTGGCAGCCAGAGACCTGTGTCCCCCTGGGTAGCCTGTGGGGGCTGTCACCGAGGAATGTGGCTTCTGTGCTGTAGGAACAAATCCTCACCCGTGTGCTTGTTTTATTCCATTCTGCTCCACTCTGGGTTGGACGTGGGTAGAGACAAATAAAATTTTTGGTATCCAATCCTGGGAACTGGGCCCAGATATTTTATTGGTGACTTAGATTCTGCTTGCAGCCAGTAATTATCCGCAGGCCCCCGTTTCCATGAAGGTACCTGACCCACTTACAAGCATTCTGCATTTCAATCACTTTCTTTTGTCTAAACCATACCAATTTTTGCTGATAATTATTAAAATTTATCCTATTCCTATTCCTATGGGATAATTAACTTTAAGGATCTAAAACTTTCCCAAAAATTAATCCTTCCTTCCAGTGTAATAAGAAAATCCCTTGATTTCAGATTCTTTTTAAACTTAAGAGAGCATTAAATTCAAGAGCATTTGAGAGCATTATCAAATTTACTTAACCAAAGCTTATAAAAATTAGCAATGAGAATGTTATAAAATTCCCTTCTTCAGATCATCAGTGAATGTATGGAATTGGATGGATCCTGGCTTTAATTGTTTAGCTCGTGCCAGGCCTTAGGCAGGCAATGAGTTAGATTAGCTACCCGAGGACCATGTGTTGGTAGCCGTCTTGGGAGGTTAACCTAGGAGTGGAAGGTGAGACATGGGAGGAGGGTTAACTTAGGGGATTGAAGGCCAGACACGGTGGGAGGGTTAACCTAGGGGTGGAAGGTGAGACACAGGGGGAGGGTTAACCTAGGGGTGGAAGGCCAGACACTGGGGGGGAGGGTACACCTAGGGGTGACCTTCTAGTTATGGCGGAAGAGTCCACTCCTGAAACTTCTCAGACATGGGTTCCATGGAACCGTGTTGCACACAGGAGTAGTTTACACAAACATGTTCAGGTCACCTGTAGGCTTTGCTCTAGGGGAGAAGGGCAGCTTCTTCCGTTCATGATGGGCTGAGACTCCTGTTCTTGTCCACATAGAAAGGAACAGAACTGCTTTTAACAATAGGAGAGATCACGTGGAGAGCCCCGTGGAAACATCTCCTTGATGGATATTCACTGAGCACAGAGGGCACAGGCAAAGCTAAGCTGGGCTGCAGGGAGGCACCGGGGAACCACACCTGGGCTGGGCCTTGCGGTGCTCACGGGTGGTAGAAAGCCCAGTCCTTGCCGTGCATCAGGAGACTGGGGCACAGGGAGCTGGATGATCTGGGATCACGGCATCCCTGTCCTCCTAGACTTCTCAGTGAGCAGCTGCAGACTCGAGTTCTTGACTTCTTCAAGAGGGCTCTTTTCTAGAACCTTCCTTTCTGTGTATGTGAGAGGTGCATAACTCTCCCTTCCATTTATGTGTCAGAGGGCTCACAAAACAGGAGGAAAATCTCTGCTTTCCACACAGTGGGAGCTGAATTAATGCTGGTTAAAAGGACAAATGGATGAAGAATTGGAGACATTGTCGCTGGAACTTTATTCCTCACTATGGTGGCTTCCCGCTTCTTCATTCTCTTCCAGTTACTTGCTGACATGCGTAAGGTTGAAGTCTGCAGTAGATACTCATCGATCAATGGCTTCCTTCCTTCTTGGGGTCTCTCTCTTAGTGCTTCCTGCCATCCCAGGCAGATGGCAGAAAGTGCACAGAGCTTGGGCTCAGCTTGCCAGGCTCCCTTGCTGTCTTGAAGGAGGCTACGGCACCACCCCATGCTTCTCTCAGCACCTTGGGCGCAGCGGCTGACACTCGCCAAGCCACTCCAGGGATGTGATCAGTGCTGGGAAGGGTAGCAAGCAGGGGTAAAGATAAATTGAAAAAAGTCTGGCGTTTCCCTCTTTCTGTTTAAAGGTAGGCACCCGAGGTGTGGAGCGTTTCTTTACGCATCACCATGTGAAGCTGCTGTGCAGGAACTTTGGTGGGACATGCTCTGAGTTGGTCCCTGGTGGAAGACCTGAGCCTGTGCCATCATAACCAATGAGCACACAGTGTGGCCACTGTTGAGTCACCTGGATCTAGCAATGCCGTTGGTGCTTACTTCCTGTTGTGTGTGGGTTTCTTCTAGGATAATACACTTTCTACTCTTGAGACTTATTCTCCTCCAATTTGGATTCAAAGACCACTTGCAAACTGGTTCAGCTACTCTGGAAACCAGTATGAAGACTCCTCAAAAAATTAGGGCTGGAACCACCTTATGACCCAGCTATCCCACTCCTGGGTATCTTCCCAAAAGAGCTAGGATCCGCTTACTATAGAGATACAGCTTCTTCATTGTTTATAGCAGCTCAATTTACTATAACTAGATTGTGGAACCAACCCAGATGCCCCTCACTCATTTTGAGTGGATTAAAAAACTTTGGCACATATATACAATGGAATACTACTTGACTATTAGAGAAAACGGTATTATGGCATTTGGAGCCAAATGGATGGAGATAGGAAAAATTATGTTGAGTGAAATATCCCAAACTCAGAGACTCAAGGGCCGAGTGTTTTCTCTCATTTGTTGAAGCTAGAATACAACCAGAAATAGTATGATAGATGGCTAAGCTAATAATAACCTCAACATGTATGAATTTTTACACGATCAGGGGGAAACTTGCCTAGGATACCTGGAGACGTAGGGAGCGGGGCAGGGAGAGGGGGAGGGAACAGGAAGGACAACAAGGGGACTGAAGGGAGGGATTATGGGGGAATCAACTCAGAAGGAGATCTCCAACCTCCAGGAGAAGTCCATTTAACACAGGGGTTAACTGGGGGAAACACAGAACAATGGGGAACCCATGGAATGATATCATCCTTAGATAACTATGTGAATATACATTTGTTCTTGATTGTTTAATGATTCCCCCTTAGTTGTAAGTCCATATTCAACTAACAAAACAAACAAACAAACAAAAAACCCAAAACAACAAAAACCAAAGACCACTTGCCAAACAGCCATGCTTGCCGGTTCCTGCACACGTCTGTGGTGCAAGGAAACAGAAATTCAGAGACAGCAAGTGGCTTGCTTGTGGTCACTCAGCCACAATTCACATCCAAGTTTGCTTATTCTAAAGTCTGACCTACTTCAGCATTTCGCCAAGTATGCTGTTGTGGTTTTGTGGTGACCCCTACAAAACTCATGTGGAAGGCAACGCAGGGATGTCAGAGGTGACATGATTGGGTTAGGAGAGGTGTGACCTGATCAGTGGATGGATGCACTGATAGGAAATAACTGATGGCAACGGTAGGCTGTGGCTAGAGAGCCAGCTCACTGGTGAGCAGAGCTCTCACTCTGCAACCCGGTGGGCATGTCCTGAGCTGCTGTCCTTAGCCACACCCTGTTGTCTCACCTCAGACCCAGCGCTGTGGAGTCAGCCAGCCGTGAGCTGATCCTCAGAAGCTGTGAGCCAGAACGGGCTTTGCCCCCTCTGCGCTGCTCTCTTCAGGTCTTTGGATCACAGCGTTTGAAAGGCTGACTAGAGCATACGCCATTGTCTTTGTGTTGGCTTTTTTTGTTGTTGTTGTTCTGCTATCGCAACTGGGTGACTCTCCCAAGCAGTCAGCAAAATAACACCAAATCAGCAAAATAATTTTGTAGTTGTTTGTGGTTATCTTCTGCCTGAAGCAGAAGGGGCTTGGGTAAAAGTGCACCAGCGTCCCTTTGAAATTTCGTTGTTCATCACGACATGACTGTTGACTGCACCTACTCCCTCTCCCACAACGGGCCGGGAGCCAGGGATGCCAAGCTAAATGAGCAATGTGGCCCCATCTCAGGGACTGGATTCCATGGTGCAGGGGGGAGGGCGAGGTAAACAGATGAGAACACAGAGCAGGCATCGTGGGATCAAGCGCCAAGGGCTTCAGCCAAACAGGGAATTTCAATGTGGCTGAGAACTTTGTTAAACGGTTGACAGAGAAAGAGATTTCAGCCAAGACCCGGAGGAAGGAGGAGGAGTTATGAACTAAAGTGGGGGCAACTGCTCCAGCCATCAGGAAGAGCGCTGGAGAGGCCCAGAGGCTCCGGGCTCTGTCTCAAGGAGCTTCGTTTGACTGGCAAGACCTGACAGAGGAGTCCAGGAAGATGGGTGTAGCTTGCCCCTAACAATCGCCCAGGCATGCAGTCTGAGTGACCAGCAGGGCTTCCAAAAGGGAAACTCATTGCCAACCACAAGATTTATGCTCCAAGTGGGGTGGTGAGGCTGGCAAATTCCCAGGATGCTGCCAGTGTCCGGAACCGTATAAAGCCAAGGTCAGCCCCAGAGCCCTAAGGTCTCTCCCCATGTGCCTGGACGGTGGCACCCCATTCAGGTCCCTCATTTTGCTGCGGTGCCAGCAGTAAATCACAGCTGCTTATTGTGAAATTCTGGGATTTGCTTCTTGGAGAAAAATAATTAACACTGGCAGGAGTTTGGTTGCATTAATTCACAGAAAGAAGCACCCAAATGATAAATCCAGAGTGGGAGAACTGCTCATATGTTACAGATTGGCTTAACATGGTTGAGGCATTAAATAAAAGAAGTCTGGGAAACAAAAACCTTTATCAGCTTTATTAGCATTGAACTCTGACTTCCGCTGGGGTTGACACACTTAATTAAAGATGCTCTGGTCTAATTAGGTTGCACATCAAATATACAAACACAGCTTTTAAAAACTCACCGACTGGAGTTTGCATTCCCTCTGTTGTGCATACTTTTATCCTCTCAGTACTATAACCTTCTGTGGTGAGACCTGGACTCTATTAGCCAGCCCTGCCCAGGCTAGAAGGAGCAGACATGGTGCCCCTTTGTGCTAAACCTCTTTGCATCTGAGGAAGCTTGAGAAAGACTTTTTTCTTTCTTCCTTTCTGTAAAAAAGAATGCAGTTTTGAGAGTTTGTCTAGAAATTCCTTTTGGCCAACATTTTCAGGTGTCATCTTTGGCATATTTATTTACATATGGTTTATAACTATTAATCAACATATTGTCATCACCATCATCCATAACCATCATTGTCAACATCACCATCATCATCACCACCATCGTCGTCATCACCATCATCATCATCGTCATCGTCATCATTGTCATCATCTCTACCATCACCATCATCATCACCACCATCGTCATCATCATCATCACCATCATCATCGTCATCATCAACATCATCACCATCATCGTCGTCATCGTCATCGTCGTCATCATCTCCACCATCACCATCATCATCACCACCAACATCATCATCATCACCATCACCATCATCATTGTCATCATCTCCATCATCACCATCATCATCACCACCATCGTCGTCATCATCGCCATCATCATCGTCGTCATCACATCATCGTCATCGTCGTCATCATCGCCATCATCGTCATTGTCATCATCATCATTACATTTTACTGGGAGCCTACAACTGTATTGACTGGTACTTTGTGTTAGCTAGTGTACTTCTCGGATTCTGAGTCCACTCTTATGACAGAAGTAACTTTGGGAAAGTTCACTTTCACCATTTGTGTTATTTCCTGCTATCTACACTCAAACAAACTTGACCAACCTCACAATTTCTGTGGGTCAGGAATCTGGGCACGGCAGAGCTGGTTGTCTCCTCCGGCGGTCAGCCAGGGCTGTGGGTGCCTCTTTGAGCTGCACCGGGAGAGTCATCGCAGGCTCACTTCCCCAAGGGCTGCCCTGGAGCACGTCAGCCTCCCTGGCTGCTGGCCAGGGGTCTCTCTTAGTTCATTGACACGTGAGACTCCATAGGGCAGCTCAGGGCTGCAGCCTGAGGGTGTCCAGGATGGAAGACATGGTGTTTTTGTACCCTGTTCCTGGAAGAGATGGCATCTCAATCAGTCCATCCCATAGGCAAGGGGCAGGGCCTACATGAGGGTGATGTGAATACCACGAGGCAGGACCACAGGTGCCCACCTCCCAGGCTGCCTCCACATCAGTGTCTCTAAAAGAGGCAGCACAGTACCTCCCTGGGAGGGTTGCTGTGCAGACTGAGCACAAAAGCCCCCATGGGGTGCGGCACATGGAGGGCTTTCAGTTAAGGTGCCTGTCACTGCGCTCTCCTTCCATCCCCTCTATAACCACCATGCATTAAATACAAGAAGCAGAAACTTACAAAGGTTACGTGTACGTGGTCCTCCATCTGTGAGTGGTACAGCTGGAATTTGAAGTCCTATTCTTCCAACAATTCCTCAGTCCCCATGCATGTCTCCAAGAGAGGTCCTTGGACCAGTGGCATCAGCATCAGCTGGGAACTTGTTAGAAATAGAAGCTCCTGGGCCACATGCAAGACCACTGGAATCAGATAGTGGGAGGGAGGGCCTGGAACGTGTGCTCCAACAGCCTTCAGTGCCTCTGATTCAGGCTCAGGTTGAGAATCGTTACCACCAGTGTTGCCCTTACTAGTCCTTTCATCCTGGATGGTTAACTACACTGCAGTTGGGGAATTCATAGTAGAGGCGTCTGACTTTACAGTGAAAAGAATTTGGGGATCAAAGCTAGGGATCCTTGGGAATCTTTGCACATGTGTCTAAAAATGTCAAGAGAGAAAAGTAAATTAAGAGATGACAAATGGCAATTGATGTACATTTCTGTACACAGCACCACAAAGTTCAACCTTAGGACAATCCTTTGCAGAACTCTCAGTTTTGAAGACATCGTCTTTTCTTTCAAAGAGCTTATAATCCAGATGGGAGATGAAGTTAAAGGAGAGAGAACAAAGGACCCTAGGGGCCATTTGTGAATTTTTCTTTAAGAATCATCACCTGGGGGCTGGAGTGGTGGCTCAGCAGTTACAGCGCTTGCCTGGCACACGCAAGTGTGTGAGTTCAAACCCCAGCACCACATACACAATGAAGTCTCGGAGCAACGGAAGCCACATGAAAAACTAAAAAAAATTGTTTCTCACTTTTTCTCTTAAAAAAAAAAAGAAAAAGAATCATCACATGGCTAACCCAAGCTGAGTTCCCACAATTAAGAAAGCTTTTCAGGGAGTAGCATGCCCAGGAAGAAGAACCCAGCTGCATGTGTGTGTGTGATTCTGAGGGTTCTGGGGGGGTCTCCCTTCGGTGCTTAGAATCCTAAGCTCTGGGTCTATTTTACACTTCTTCAATAAGGATGTTGGGAGGTGGAGGAAGTGAAGGGTTGTAGGAGCTGAAGGGCCCAGTGGAGGAGGGAAGGAGATGATCTAGGATTTGCATGAGGAAGAGGGGGGGCAGAGAGGCTTGGGTGGGGGTAAAGCAGGGCAGGTGCTGTAGAAGTTCTTATTCCGTGTACAAGGGGAGAGCCTGGGGAGCTCAGCCTTGTGTGCGGTTGTGATGGTTCCTGGTGTGGTCATTCAGTGGACAATTAGGTGTGAGGGTCGTATCCGAAATCAGCAGCATATTTGGATGTGAGGTGTGTCTCAAAAACTCGTGTGTGCGACAATGCAAGAAGGCTTAGAGGTGAAGTGGGTTGAGAGAGCCTCAACCCGTCAGTGGGCGAATCCCCTGATGAGGATGAACTGAGGGTAACTGAAGGCAGGGAGGATGTGGCTGGAGGAGGTGGGTCGTTGGGGACGCGCCTTTGGGCTGTGTATTTTTTATGTGGTGAGTGGAATCTCCCTTTACTTCCTGGCCATGTCCTGAGCCTCTTCCAACCAACACACTCTTCTGCCATGACGCTCAGACTCACCTTGAGCCCCAGGGAATGATGCCAACTGTGGACTGAGACCTCTGAAAATGTGAGCCCCCCATACACTTTTCCTCCTAAAACTGCGCCTCTCAGGTCTTTTAGTTACAGCAGCAAACAAGCAAAACAAAACAGAAACCTGCCTAAAACAGCACCCATCAGGGATGCTAAAAATCAACCCATCTATGTCCCGTTAGATTTGGAAAAACCATTCTTACAGCTAGAAAGCCCATCATGTCAGAGACCCCATTTCTAAGGTGAGCGTACACCCTGGGGGCGCCCGCAGTGAGCACCCTCTAACTCTCCAAGCCACCCCAGCCACTCATCTGCAAAGCTGGCCCACAGTAGGCTGCCAACCAGGTGTTTTATGCACTTGCTCTCCCTTGGCACTGATAGAACTCTGGAGAGCTTTACCGAGACCTGGAAGGGCAGAGAGAAAATTCTGGGTCTCATCGATGACCAGAGATATGGTGTTACACAAGCTGTGGCAGCTTCTCTGGACCCCAGGCCTTGTCCTCTTCTCCTGTGTTACACTGCTCCTCTTCCTGAGTGTGAGTGGGTGTGTGTGAGTGCGCATGTGTGTCTTGTGTGTCAGTGTGCATGTGTTGTGCGTGTGTGTTATGTGTGTGTGTCTGAGTGTGTGTTATATGTGTGTGTGTGTGCATGTGTGTGAATGTGTGTGGGTGAGTGTGCACGTGTGTGAGTGTGTGTTATGTGTGGGTGAGTGTGCACATGTGTGTGTGTTGTGTGTGCATACACATGTGCACACATGTGTTATGTGTGTGGGTGAGTGTGCTATGTGTGAATGTGTGTGTGTGGGTGCATGTGTGTGTCTTGTGTGTCAGTGTGCATGTGTTGTGTGTATGTTATGTGAGTGTAAGTGTGTGTGTGTCTGTGTGTTATATGTGTGTGCATGCACATGTGCGTGAATGTGTGTTATGTGTGTGTGAGTGCGTGCATGTGTCTTATGTGTCAGTGTGCATGTGTGTATGTGTGAGTGTAAGAATATATACACATTTTATATTATTTTGTTAAAATCTTGTAAGGTTGTTCAAAAATAAAAAAAATAAAAAATTAAAAAAAAAGAAAGGAACAGAGAGAAAGAGAATTAAAAAAAAGAGTGTGTGTGTGTCTGAGTGTGTTGTGTGTGTGTGTGCATGTGTGTGAATGTTATGTGTGGGAGTGAGTGCGCATGTGTGTGAGTGTGTTGTGTGTGTGTGCATGTGTGTGAATGTTATGTGTGGGAGTGAGTGCGCATGTGTGTGAGTGTGTTGTGTGTGTGTGTGCACACGCAGGGGAGTGGGGTTTGGAAGGGCCTGGTGGTCTTGCTTGGTCTTGCCTGAGTGTGCAGAGGGAACACACAATTCTACTTCTGATCTCCAGCGCGTCTGGCAGATGCTCCGGTTCCAAAGTAGAGTGCTGTGTTGCTTTTAAGTGACACTTCTTGTTTCCAGCCTGGCCCAGAGGAGTCTCAGATCCGTGGGCCGTGTGGAGGTGCTCTGGCATCACCAGGAGTAAGCAGATCCCAAATAAAGGAGCACTCTCTTTTCTTTCCTCTACTTTTGTTTTTCTTTTTTGAGCTCATATATTTACTTTTTTTTCTTAGAAACTGCTGCCTGTGTGACCCTGGGAAGTCAGCTCACCCGTCTTCCTGCCTATCTGCCTGTCTGTCACCCACCCGCGTTACTCAGCTAGCTGGTCACTCAGCTGTACTTGCGAGTATCTGAGATGGCCTGAGATAGAGTTCCTCCACTTAAAGACACAGCGGAGTAGAGGTGTGTCAAAGAAACAAGATGCAAATTCAGATAGAACAGCAGAGGACAAAGGGTGCTACTGCAATCCCCAGGGGCAGTTTTCCACCCAGCCTTGTGGGCAGAGCTGCCAGGAAGTCCTGGAAGAAGAAATCCCTGAGCTCAGCCTCGAAGGACGAGCAGTAATAAGCCAGGCGAAGGCTGGGAGGAAGTGCCTTGCAGAAGGTGTGCTCAGGGTGACGGTGGTGCGAGGAGTGCAGGAGGAGGGCAGAGCTGGGGCTGGGAGCAGAGAGGGAGGAAGAGAGCTGAACAGGCGGGGACTTGCACACCTTGCTGAGGAAGTGGACCTTGTCCCCTGGATGGGAAGACTCCACAGTGGTCAGGAGGGAATGTGATCTGAATTGAGTCTTAGAGGTAGAAAGAGCATCCTAGAGACCTTCTCTTTTGGTGTTTATATTAGCAAATGGCTTTGTTCTCTTTCTCTCTTTTATTTTTTTTCAAAAATTTTTTAAGAGAGAGGGACAGTGAGAGAGACAGAGAAAGAAAGAAACAACTTTATTTAGTTTTTCACATGGCCTTAGTTGCTCCAACACTCACTTGTGTACGTGGTGCTGGGGTTTGAACCCGGGTCCTCGAGCTTGCCAGGCAAGCGCCGAAACCCCTGAGCCACCGCTCCAGCCCCTCTCTCTCTCTTTTAAATTAATTATTCTTTAAAGATTTCTGAAGCGAGCTGCACAACCACAGCCAGGAAAAAGGTGGAGATTGTTCAAGTTAATGCCCTCCCCACCACTGCTTGAATCTCAGCACCACAACCCAATGCAGGACATCTGTTTCCAGGAGTGCTCAACCCCTTTGCCCTCTTGATCAAGCCTGAACACCACATAATCCTGTATAATAGGGCTTTGTGGTTTATTTGAAAAAGTAGACTTCTTGAACTCTAAAAAGTGAGAATCGTCTTTTCTTACTGACAACACATGAAGGATGTACTTCCAGATCCACACTTAGGGCAAAACCATTCTTTTCCATGGCTGTCGTATTTCATAAAGATATAAAATTATTTCACACTCACCATTCCTTTCTTTAATAAACAGACAGGTTGTTTTCATTTTTTTAAAAGATAGAAGGACAGTGTGAGAGAGGAAGAGAGAGAATCAATTTTTATCAAGCTTTTCACATGGCTTTCGTTGCTCTGACACTTAGTTGTGTAAGTGGCTGCTGGGGTTTGAACCCGAGCACTCGCACATGCCAGGCAAGCACCGTAACCTCTGAGCCACCGCTCCAGCCCCTGTTTTCTTTTTTTCTCATCACAAACAAGGCTGCACTAAATATTTTTTGTACAAAGGGCCTCATGTGCTAGTAGGTTTATTATTATATAATTGCTCCAAATTGGGGTTTCTGGATCAACATGTGTGTATATAATTTGAATTTAATTGTTTCTTCCAGATTACCATTCCAAGTGGTCGGGTGGCTTGCTCTCTCTCTGCAGCCTTGGGGAGCACCCAGCAGCACACGAGATAGCGTGAGAAGCCTGGTGAAGCTGGTCAGGGTGAACGGAGGGCAGGGCATGGTGGCCTCGATGGAGACGTGGGTAGGCTGTGAGGGGCCTTTGTCTGCTACCAGGAGGCTCCAGCCTCTTCCTGGCTGTGTCCTCTGGATGACGTGGTGTAGGTGTCATAATGAGGGGCACTGCCCATCAGTCAGGCGATGATTGGCCTTCTCTAAAGAGCAGCTGGTAGCTGGTAGTGGGCACAGTGGTGCATGCCGATAATCCCAGCAGCTTGGGAGGCTGAGGCAGGAGGATCGCAAGATCAAAGCCAGCCTCAGCAATTTAGCAAGACCCTGTCTCAAAAGAAAAAAAATTAAAAGGACTGGAGATGTGGCTCAGTGATTAAGCTCCTCTTGGTTTAATTCCTGGTAAATAATAATAACAATACATTTTAAAAAAACAAAGAGCAGATGGTTGCCTTTTGGATAGTGGTCGGGTAACATTTTCCTTTGATTTCTTCAACATTTCTCACCCCGACTCCCATATCCCTCTTCACTAATTCTTTTTTTTTTTAAGGAGCTGAGTTATTGTACAATCATATAATGCATATAAAATACTAATATGATATGCATATGTTCTTAAACCAGATTTACCCCCACCTTATCCACTCCACAGTCTCTTGAATCTTCTATATTTCACCT
This sequence comes from Aplodontia rufa, assembly GCA_004027875.1. Classification (NCBI taxonomy): domain Eukaryota; kingdom Metazoa; phylum Chordata; class Mammalia; order Rodentia; family Aplodontiidae; genus Aplodontia; species Aplodontia rufa. The sequence continues at coordinate 4,590 of PVKS010017124.1, read as the reverse complement.
GTACAAACAATATAAAAATGTTTAGATTGAACCAACTGGAACATCTTCTGTCTCTTAGAGGCGTTGACCTTCAGCCCAGCCTGGCCAATGGCTTTTGGTTACTAACCAACTTACTAACCTGCAGGTACCCCTTATAAAATGACATGGGCTCTTCATATAGCTCTGGATTTATTGTGGTGAATAGTAACTTTAATTGGAGACAGAAAATGCAGAATCAATATTTATTTATTGGTTAATTGGTTCGTTGACTTATTTTAAGTTAGACATTACAATCAACATATTATTTTGTTCTAGGCAAATCTAATGGAGAAAAATATTCAGCCCTATGCGAATTCTCTGGAAGTAATTACATTTTGGAAGTTCGTTCGCTAACTGGGGTGGTAAAGCCATTAACGTAACTCCTGAACCAATCTCTTTGAGTGTCCAAGCTGGGGAGCTGCCTCAGATGCCCAGGGCAGGGTTCTTGAGTGGATGGGGAGTTATCAATGAGTCACGGCTGGGAGGAGTGTGCAAATGACTGATTTAGAGCACTTCACAGTCTGAGCATTAGAACATTTGTGCCAATGTGTTCAGTAAATATAATCAAGTGGATTATTTTATTTATTTAAATGTTTTTAATTCATTTAAAAGATCATAGCTGTTTTGGTATGTGTATACATGTAGAATATTCTAATTCTCATTATATAGATAAACTCTATTGATATTTCTTAAAGGAAATTATCTATTAGAAAAATTCAAGCAATTCAGGAAGACATGAAATGCAACAAAAGACTCCACAACCCTTGTTTCTCTGCAGTCAAGTAACCTTTCTACTGTTTATGTTTCTGAAAAAAGAATGTTCTAAGTATGTAACCACATGTAGTATATCTCTAGTTAATATCTGTACGTATGCATGTAGATATATATAATGTGCTTCAAAATACATCAACATGTCTACACATATACACAGTACGTACAGTTCACACAAAAGCACACAGACGTGTGCTACCTTGACCCTTTTCCCATATAAGCTTGTATGAGACTACCTCTTTAAACAATCATTCCTTTAGGACTGGAGCGGTGGCTCAGCAGTTACAGTGCTTGCCTGGCATGCGTGAGTAAGCGGTTTGAACCCCAGCACCACGCACACAACAAAAGCCACATGGAAAACTAAATAAAATCGATTCTCTCTCTCTCTCTCTCTCTCTCTCACTGTCCCTCCTTCTTTAAAAAAATAATTCTTTTTCAAACAAAGTTCAGTCTATGTAGAATAAAACACAGCCATTTAAAGTGAACCTATGGATGATTTTTGACAAATAACGTACTCACTAATCTACGACCAAATCGAGGGATTGCACATCCCACTATGGGGGCTGCTCTTCTCTCAAGCCCCCAGGTCTCCAGCTTCCATTCTCTGATATTAATATGGGATTAGTGACTGTATGATGTATCTCTTTACATCTTTTGTATTTTAGCTCCTTATATTTTAAGTGATCTTTTTATAGTCTATATTTGAAACTTGGTTTTTATAATTTTTTTTGTAATTTAGTGGAGTTTACACATTCACATTTAATGGAATTATCTAAAAAGGTTACAATTTACCATCATGCAATTTTTTTTCTTTTTAAACTACCCATTCCTTTTTCCTGTTTGTCCTTAAAAATTAATTAAAATTTTTATTTTCTATTTTATCTCCGCTATCAGTGATTAATTATACTTCTTAATTTCTTTTTCCCCCCTTGGTACTAGGTGTTTTACCACTGAGCTACATCCTCATCCCTTTTTATTTTTTTATTTTGAGACAGGGTCTCACTAAGTTGCTGAGGCTGGCTTTGAACTTGTGATCCTCCTGCCTTAGCATCTCAAATTGCTAGGATAACAGGGGTGCACCACCACACCTGGCTTATTTTCATTTTATTATTGGTTACCTAACATTTAAACAATATTTTTATTTTTATATATTTATTTTATATATATGTTATTTTTTATATATTTAAATATTAAAATATTTATAATAGGGGGGTTCCCGCTGACAGTCATAACTGCAGGTCACATAATTTGCTCCATTTCAATCCCCAGTACTTCCCCTTTCTCTTCCGTCCTCCCTCTGGCTGATTCCCTTCTACTCTACTGGCCTTCCCTCTATTTATTTATTATTTTTTAATTGGTATGTTGTGCACCAAGCAAGCGGAATTCGTTGAGAAGTTTTCCCACATGTGCATAGCAGTTTGGTTGATTTCATTCTGCAGTTCCTCCCCGTCCCTGCCCCCTGCCCCTGCATCCCCTTCTACACTGGGGTTCTCCCCTGCTCCCAGGAGTCCCCTCTCTTGTATTTGGATCTCCGTTTTCACATAGCATTGATCACACTAGGCATAAAGTGTACAGATGCTTCCAGTTCCCTGCCCGTGTCTTTTGTGCATTTTATTTCTCAACATGTTAAAACTCCCATAATGCAGTGATATTATTTTTGTTTTAATCAGGTGCTAATCTTTTGAAGAAACAAGGTGAATTTTTTTTTTTTTTGCAGTGGTGGGGATTGAACCCAGGGCCTTGCACATGCTAAACAAGTGCTCTACCCCTGAGCTAAGTCCCCAGCCCGTGAAAAAGTATTTTTTTAAATATTTACCGCTTCTGCAAGTCTTGCGGGTTGGTGTTGGTCCTCATGCTCAGCCCCTGGCACCCCTGGCGGGAGGAGCATGGTGGAGCAGGTCTGCTGTTGGTCTCTCCGTTCTGGGGTTTTTTTTTTTCTGAAAATGTGTATTTAGCTTTCACTTTTAGTGTTTTCTGCACAACACGCCTGACCCTGGTTGGCCTTGGAGAGCTGTTTGAAGGCTTCTCTGCTGTGCTCCGCTGTCCCTGGAGACTCTTGTGTTTTCAGGGCAGCGGGGCTCACTCCAACCTTCTGCTTCTAGGATTGCTGTGAGTCACCTGTTTACAGAAACGCGGCTGCGTTTTCTTCGGAGCGTTTGCTTGTTTGTGTTCTAGGCCTTGTTTTCGGGAAATATGAAGGCTGTTCACGCTTCGATCTGCGGTCCGTGGGACTCTCCTCCTGGTGCTGCAGCCACATACTTAAGGCCTCCTGCGGCCCGCGGCTCGGGAGGCTCCCGTCATTTTGTTTGTTTCTCCCCGGCCTCTTTCTGGATAGTTTACATTTTTATGTCTTTAACTCACTGATATTTTGTTCATCCCATGACTTTTTCATTTTGGATGATTCATGTTTCAAGTTTAGAAATTCCATTTAGTTTTTTCCAAGATCTTTTCTTTTCTCTGTATCCACAGGTTTTCATTTAAACTTCAGAGCTTATTATTATTATTATTGTTATTATTATTGTTATTATTGGCAGTATCGGGGATCCCTGCCAGGGCATTGCACAGGCTCTGCAAGCTCTCCTCCCTGAGCTACGTCCCCAGCCCACCCTCCTTTGGTATTTTGAGTCTCACTGAGTAGCTGAGGCTGGCCTTGAACTCGTGATCCTCCTGCCTCAGCCTCCTGAGAAGCTGGGACATGGGCATGGCCTGTTTGTAATAGCTCTTTGTCTACTGGTGCCGTTCTTCTGTCATCCCTGAGTGTTTCTTCTCCTGTCTGGGGTGACATTGTGTTGCTTCTATGTTGAGCAATTTTATGAGATTCTAGGCCTTGAGATGAGCTGTGGTTGGGTGTTTGTATTGTGTTGCCTGCCTTCGAAGAGTGCTGATGTTTGGGCAGGAGTTATTTGCAGGTGAACTTGAACTTCTTTGAGTTTCTTTGGGCCTCCTAAGGGTGATTGCCGCGCAGCCTTCACTCCACGGCTACTCTTCTGTGTCTGAGACCCACCCTGTTGAGGTCTCTGCTGGATGGTCAGGCACTGGACGATCAGAACTGTACCAGATCCAGCCCACGTGAGCTCTGGAAACGTCACCTGCAGCTTCCCAGTTTCCCAGGCGCATGCAGGGCTGTGAACTCAGAGACGGACTCCAGTACCGACTGCAGATTTCTTGGGCTCCTTCTGTGCGCAGCTCCCTTCCCTCTCGTACTCTGCCTTGGAAGTCCGGGCTGTCCCCACCTTCCTCTGATCTCTCGCTAGTGAAGCCACCAGGCTTTGCTTCGGTTCCTGTCCTGTGGGGCAGTCCTGGAAGCGCCTTGGGGCCGGAACCCAGGGTCATCTGGTGCTCGCCTTTGTACTTCCTGTCTCTCGCGGGAGCCACGGTCCTTTGATGCTGCTGCTGAATGTCTGAGATCAGTCATTTCATCTGTGGTTTCTTATTTTCTAGTTGTTTAGGGCTTAATGGAAGAAAATCCAGAGCTAATCTCTTCAATATGGACAGAAGTGGAAATTGCCCTCATTCACCCCATTTTTAAACATTTATGAATTAGACGTGTTGCAAAAAAGTGAGGTCAATCACTTTCTGGGGCCTATGCCTGCTGTTTCCATGTGGATGGAAGAAAGGGGGATGCTTGGGGCCTCCTCAGCCGACCTCCTCCTCCTGCAGGTGATGGACCCTTCACTTGGTGCTTGGGGCCTCCTCAGCCGACCTCCTCCTCCTGCAGGTGATGGACCCTTCACTTGGTGCTTGGGGCCTCCTCAGCCGACCTCCTCCTCCTGCAGGTGATGGACCCTTCACTTGGTGCTT
>PVKS010017123.1:0-41813 GCA_004027875.1 Aplodontia rufa | reverse complement strand
ATTTTTTGTTTTGATGATCTGTCTAATGGTGACAGCGGAGTGTTGAAGTCTCCCAGTATTACTGTGTTGTGATCCACGAGAGGTTTGATCACACAAGTGGCACAACTGGTAGAGGAAAAGGAGCCAAGAGGTTTCTCACAAGTTCCCAAGAGTGATCCCTGACAAATGTACGCTGATTTCCTAACAGTAGTAAGAAAGAGGTCAATTTTGACCAACTTGTTCTTAAATGCCAGGTAGGAGAGTATAATCAAAGCACAACTGTATGTGGGCATTTAAAATAAAAGACAATGGTTCTTTTAATGTAACTAGAGATTTGCGTCAGTCCTCCTAAAATTAAGTAAAACTGGGAAGTTATAATGGGTTTTTATAAAGGACTCTGGATTTTTTTTTGATATGATTGTTTATGAACTTTTTCTGAGTCTCCTTGTAGAGTTTGCAATTTATCATTCCCATTTGGGCCACTTGATTGTAATCAAGATCTAGAAAGAAGACAAGGTTCAGCTAAGTTGGAAAGGACCTTATCAAGTACTCCTAATTACTGGGATGGCTAACTGAACTGCTAGAAAGGGGAACTCATTACCATGGGCTATTTCCACCTCAAAAAGTTAATATATCTAGAATGGATGGCAAGATCAAGGGGTGCAGTGAAAATGAAAACAAAAAGCATAAAAAAGGGAGGAGGGATTTGTGAGAAACAAAGTCTGGTTACCCATTTTCAAAATATGTCCTTAATTAGATCCAATGATAGCCATTTTATTATAGCCCTTCCCTTTGCCCACCTCAATATTTAAATTAGCCAATCACATAGATTGCAATCCCAAACTCTTCCAATCAGAGAGAAGCACAGCACTGCCATTAGGATAGTGATATAAACAAGTGAGCTGCTCACCCAGGCATGCTGGCTAGCCAGATTCTCTAGCATACCCTTTGAGCAGAAGTAAAAATTTGCCTTGCCCACCTGCTTTCAATCTCGTGTTTGATTTCTTATGGCACCTAGTATTTCTAACATGTGGAAAAGAACCTTTGTCTTAAGAAATAACAAAGCCAAATAAGACTAAAAAGTTTAATTGAAAGGGACATTATAGCACACACTTAGAGAAGAAACTAGAAATTTTTTTAAATGATACTTATCCTATAATTAATGGGTGGAAAGTAGGGATAATACTGTCTAATTTTTTGGATTAAGTTATGCTCTACTTTATAGCATTAAAATGATCTCACATGTGGAAAATAAACAAAACATGGTGCTATGTAGTACTATAACATCTATATTGAGATATGCATTATTTTTTGGTACTAGAGATTGAACTCAGCATGTTTAACCATTGAGTCACATCCCCAGATCTTTTTCACGCAAGCACACAATTGTAGGACTTCATATTATTCATATATTGACTCTATTACCAGTGGTCTTCAACCTCTAACCTACTTCAGAATGACTTGGAAGACCTGTTTAAAAAGCAGATTATGGGGCTGGAGCAGTGACTCAGTGGATATGGTGCTTGCCTGGCATGCGTAGATACATGTGTTCAAACCCCAGCATCACATACACAACGAAGTCTTGCAGCAATGAGAGCCACATGAAGAATTAAATAAAACTGATTCTCTCTCTCTCTCTCTCTCACTGTCCCTCTCTCTTAAAAAAGAAAAGAAAAGCAGATCACAGTCCCCATATCCATATGATTAAGTTTGCTTGGGCTAGGACCCTTGCTATAGACTTCTGAACAATATTGAGAATTAGTTGTTGATATACATTATTTTAGTATTTTCAAAGTAAAGATAGGGTGTCTTGGAGAGATTTTAGACCTTGGCATTCACTCTCTTTCTCAGCAGAAATTTGAAGAGACTTTTCCAAGCTTCTATAGTACAACTCAAGGAAATAAAAGTGTGCCTACTATTACAGAATAAGAACTCCTACCAGGAGTATAGTTGGTTAGTTTTAAGTTGGTGTGACAGATGTGCTAGATTACTAAAGTAGGCCTAATAGTAATGGACATTAGTCTATATGTCATACAGATAGAATGCATAACATTCTATAATCCATCTAAACTCAGCTAACACAGGTTTCAATAATAGCAAGAAACAAACAGGTAGGGGCTGGAGTGGTGGCTTGGCAGTTAGGGTGCTTGCCTGGCATGCGCAAGTACATGGGTTCAAACCCCAGCATCCATGTGCACAGTTAAGTGTCGGAGCAACTCAATAAAGATTGATTGTCTCTTGCTCACTGTCCTTATTTCTCTCTTAAAAAAAAAAAAGGAAACAAGCAGGTGATTCTTAGATGCATCCGTTGATCCTGCCACCTCCAACATCTTCATCAAAAGGTATGTGAAACATAAGGAAGAAAATAGGAGTCTTTGAAGAGAATACTAAGATTCCTATTGTTACCATAAAGTATTAAACACTTGCAAATACATTCAGATGCAGTTCACAGCATAGCACCTACAAACGCAATTACCAAAAACAAATAAATAGTAAGTTAAAATAATAAGCTTTTATTAAGTTAATATAGTTTGTAGGATGGATAATATATCTCAGTCAAAAGTGATGGTCCTTTTATCACTGTTTTAAAAATTAATATATGGAAGACATGCGATAGCAAGTTCTATTTTTGAACATCCTTTATGACAACATTTATCTGAATATCCTCTGCGTTTTCTTTGTGGATGCTTCCCCCAAAATAAACTGTGCAATGTTTTAATTTTATTTGTATTTTTCTTCTGAAAATTTATATTCTCATGAACATATGGATTGATGTCACGTGATGAAGAAAATTCTGTCTTTTCAGGGAGCCCGTTAACCTCTTTAAACTGATACTCAGGCAGGGATTGACTATCCAAACTGTTTATTTCTTCTTCCTCAGAGGCAGAAGTAGAGGCTGTTGAGAGATAAGAAAAAAAAATCCTACTTTATTTAAAGTCTTCCCTCAAATTGAAATTAAAGATTAGAATACTAAAAATCAGCTAATTATTAAAAAATCACATTTTAAATATTTATTTAAAATGTGATTTTTAATAAAGAATAGAAAGTATGGTAATTCATAAGTAATATATATTTTAAAAAACATACTTTTAAAAGAGAGAGAGTGACACAAAGAGAAAGAGTTAATTTGATATTTTTCATTTAGATTTTTGTTTCCTACACTTAGTTGTATATGTGAAGTTGGAGTATTGCTCCTAATTTTTCTTCTAGCAGTTCTATGGTAGCTGGTTTAATTCCTAGTTCCTTGATCCATTTCAATTTGATTTTTTGCAAGGTGAGATAAGGGTCTAATTTCAACTTCTTGCAAGTGACTATTGCAAGTATTGAACCAGCCTTGCATACATGGAATGAAGCTCATTTCATTGTGGTGAATTATCTTCTTTCTTTGTTTTTTTTTTAATTCCTTAAACATGGTCTTTCAATTAGGAGGGATTCATCATCAAACAATCCAGAACAAGTATATAATGACAGAACAAGTCAAGGCTGGTGCCATTCTATGGTTTCCCCCTTGTGTTCCCCATCGTTCCATGTTTCCCCCTAAATAAACCCCAAGTTAACTGGACTTCTCATTGAAGTTGAAGGTTCCCCTCTGATTAGATTCTCCCATACTCCCTCACGGCAGTCTCCTTGATATCCTTCCTACTCCCTTACCCCCTTCTTGCCTCCCCCCATGTCTTCCAGCATCCTGGCAAGGTTCCCCATGATCGTGTAAAAATTCATACATGTTGAAGTAATTGTTAGCTTAGCCATCTACCATACTGTTTCCGCTTGTTTTCTAGCTTGCACAAATAAGAGAAAACATTCGGGCCCTAGAGTCTCTGAGTTTGGGATACTTCACTTCACATAATTTTTTCCATCTACATCCATTTGGCTGCAAATGCCATAATATCTTTTTCTCTAATAGCTGAGTAGCATTCCATTGCATATATGTACCAAAGTTTTTGAATCCACTCATCAAGTGAGCTGCTATAAACATTGATGAAGCTGTATCTCTATAATATGCCAATACTAGCTCTTTTGGGAAGATACCTAGCAGTGGGACAGCTGGGTGAAAAGGCGGTTCCAGCCCTACTTTTTTGAGGAGTCTCCACACTGCTTTCCAGAGTGGCTGTACAAGTTTGCAGTCCCACCAGCAATATGACAGTATTCTTCTTTTCCCACAGCCCCTCCATCACCTGTCATTGTTTGTATTCTTCATTTTTGCCACTCTGACTGGAATGAGGTGGAATCTCATGAAGTTTTGATTTGCATTTCTCTTATTGCCAGTGATGTAGAGTATTTTCTCATATGTTTATGGGCTTTCTGTACTTCCTTTGCTAAGAAGTTTCCTTTTTAGTTCCATAGCCCATTATTAATTGGATTATTTGTGATTTTGGTTTCATTTTTTGAGTTCTTTGTATATTCTGGACATTAGCCCTCTGTCCGAGGTGTAGCAGGCAAAATTTTTCTCCCATTCTGTAAGATCTCTTTTGATACTCTTAACCAGTTCTGTAGCTGCACAAAAGCTTTTTAGTTTAATTGCATCCCATTCATTTATTCTTGACTTTACTGCTTGTGCCATGGGGGTTTTGTTAAGGAAGGCGGCACCAACCCCTATGTCCTGTAGTGTTGATCCTACTTCTTTTTCAAGTAAATTTAAAGTTGCTGGCTTAATATCCAGTTCTTTGAACCATTTTGATTGAATTTTTGTTCAGGGTGAAAGGTAAGGATCTAATTTCAGTTGTCTACAAATGGCTGTCCAGTGTGTCCAACACCATTTGTTGAACAGGCTATCTTTCTTCCACTGTATGCTTTTGTCCCCTTTATCAAATATCAGATAAAGGTATGGGGGTTTATCTCGGAATCTTCTATTCTATTCCATTGGTCTTCAATTCTGTTTTGATACCAATACCATGATGCTTTTGTTACTATAGCTCAATAGTATAATTTCAGGTAGGGAATTGAGATACCCCTCTGCTGCTTCCTTCTTGCTGAGTAATGTTTTAGCTATTCTGGGTCTTCTGTTATTCCATATGAATTTGAATATTGCTTTTTCTATATCCATGAAGAATGACATTATCTTGATGGGGACTGCATTAAATCTGTATGGGCCTTGGGTAGAATGGCCATTTGGATGATATTGACTCTACCTAACCATGAGCATGGAATGTTTTTCCATGTACTCAGATCTTCTGCAATTTCTTTTTTTAAAGTTCAATAGTTTTTGTTGTATAGGTCCTTAACATCCTTTGTAAGATTTATGCCCAAGTATTTTATTTTTTTGGAGGAGATGGTGAATGGGACAGATTTCCTGATTTCTTCTTCAGTGGACTTGTTGCTGGAGTATAGGAAACTTAATGATTTATTGGTGTTGCTCTTTCAGCCACCACTTTGCTGAAATCGTTTATAAGCTCCAGAAGTCTTCTGGTTGAGCTTATAGGGTCTTCTAGGTAGAGGATCATGTCATCAGCAAGTAGAGACAACTTGACTTCCTCTTTTCCTATTCCAATTCCTTTGATTTCCTTCTCTTGTTTGATATCTCTGGAAAGGATTTCAAGGACTACATTGATCAAGAGTGGTGAAAGTGGACAACCTTGTCTTGTTCCTGAATTCAATGGAAATGCTTTCAGTCTTTCTCCATTGAGCATACTGTTTGCTATGGGTCTGTCATAAATGGATCTTACATAGGTAAAATATCTTCCCTTGATCCCTAGCCTCTCCAGGGTTTTGAGCATAAAAGGATGCTGAATTTTATTCATGACCTTTTCTGCATTGATTGAGATGATTATATGATTTTTATTTTCAATTCTGCTTAAGTGGTGAATTACATTTATTGATTTGTGAATGCTGAACCTGCTCTGTTTTCCTAGAATGAGGCTCACTTGATCATGATGTACTATCTTTTTAATGTACTTTTGGATCTGATTAGCTAGAATTTTATTAAGGATTTTTGCATTTATTTTCATCAGGGAAAGTGGTCTGTGGTTTTCTTTTCTTGATATGTCTTTGTTGGATTTTGGTATCAGTGTTATATTTGCTTCATAAAAAGTGTTTGGGAGTGCTTGAACCCTTTCAATTTCATCGAAATGCTTATAGAGGATCAGTGTTAATTCTTCTGTAAAAATGTGGTAGAATTCTGCCATGAATCCATTAGGTCCAGGGCTATTATTTTTTGGAAGGCCTTTGATTGCTGCTTCGAATCAGTACATGAGATAGGTTGTTTTACATTTTCAATGTTTTCCTTTGTTAATCTGGGAGTGTCATATGTGGCTAAGTATCTTTCCGTATCTTCCAGATTATCAAAGTTGGCAGAGTATAAATTTTCAAAATAAGTTCTGATAATCTTCAGGAATTTGGTGGAGTCTGTGGTCTCATCTCCATTTTCATCTTTGATTTTGTTGATTTGCTTCACTTCATTCTTCTTTTTGGTGAGGTTGGCAAGGGGTCTGTCGATCATATTTATTTTTTGAAAGAACTAACTCTTTGTTTTATTGATAATTTGTATTTTTTTTTGTTCTCAATTTCATTGATTTCAGCTCTGATTTTGGTTATTTCCTGTCTTCTATTAGCTTTTGGATTGGATTGTTCCTCTTTTTGCAGGAGTTTGAGTTGGAACATAAGACTATTTATTTGGGCTCTTTCTAGATTTTTGATGTATGCACTCAGTGCTATAAATTTACCTCTTAAAAATGCTTTCATGCTAGCCCAGAGATTTCAATATGTTGTTTCATCATTCTCATTCATTTCCAAGAATTTCTTAATTTCTGATCTCATTTGGTCTTTTATCCATTCTTTGTTTAAGAGGGTATTATTCAATTTCCAAGTATTAGAGTAATTGCTGTTGTTTTTCTTGTTGTTGATTGCTAAGACCATGGTATTGTGGTCTGACAGAATAAACGGGACTATATCAACTGTTTGTATTTGTTAAGGTTATCTGTGTAGACTAGGATGTGGTCTATTTTTGAGAGGGCATAAGCTGCTGAGTAGAAGGTAAATTCAGCTGATTTAGGATGGAATATTCTGTAGATGTCCATTAAGCCCAATTAATTAATGGAGTTGTTCAGATTGGAGATATCATTGTTGATTTTTTTGTTTTGATGATCTATCCAACCTTGATAATGGTGTAAAGTCCCCCAGTATTATTGTATTGAGATCAATGAGGGGTTTAATGTCCTTGAGCATTTTTTTCCATATATTTGGAGGAGCTGTAATTGGGGGCATAAATGTTAATTATCATTATGTCTTCTTGGTGAATTGTCCTTTTAGTATGATGTAGTGTCTATCTTTGTCCTTTTTTGAGTAGTTTTGGAACAAAATTAACTTTATCAGATATTAGAATCACAGTGCCAGCTTCCTTTTTTGGATCACAGGCTTGGTAGACATTTTGCCAACCTTTCACCTTCAGTCTATGTCTATTTTTGAGTGTGAGGTGTGCCTCCTATAGACAACACATTGTTGGATTTTGTTTTTTGATCCAGTAAGCCGATCTGTATCTTTTAATTGGGGCATTGAAATCATTCACAGAGTTAGAATAGATATGGGAATCTGAGTCCTAGATGTTGTGATAGTTGCTATTTCTTGCGCCATCTTGGGTCTCTTTTGGTGTGTATTGTGGTTATAGATGCTCTCTTGTTTAAGGGCTTAGGGAATTATTAGCATGTTCTTGTGAATGAAGAATGTCCTTGAGAATATTCTGTAATGCAGGGTTTGTGTTCATGTATCTTGCTAGCTTGAATTTATCATTGAAGTATTTAATTTCTCCATCACATTTAAAGCTGAGTTTTGCAAGGTATATTATCTTTGGCTAAAAATTGTTTTCTTTCAAGGCTTGAAAAATATTGTTCCAAGCTCTTCTGGCCTTCATTGTCTATCTGAAAAATCCATAGTGATTCTGATTGGTCTGCTTCTGAAAGTGACTTGGGACTTCTCCCTAGCTGCTTTTAGAATTTTCTTTAGTTTCTCTTTTAATCATTTTATATATGATATGTCATGGTGAATTTCTCATTTGGTTAGGTCTGTTTGGAGTCCTATAGACATCTTGGATTTGGTATTCTGGGTCAATCCTGATATGATAAAAATTTTCCTTGATAATTTCAAGTAGTATGTTCTTAAAGCTCCCTCATTGTTGTTTGATGTTTTCTTCCAGCCAAAATACTCTCAGGTTATATCTTCTCATCTCATCAAATATTACTTGGAAGTTCTGGTCAGGAACAATAAGTTTCTTTTCTTATCTGTCCTCCTTGAACTCAATATTGCTCAACTTGTCTTCATTATCTGATGTACGATCTTTGAGAGCTGAGGTTCTGTTTTCTGTTGAGTTTACTCTGGTGTTAATATCTTCTAGTGAGGATTTGATTTGGTTGACATTATTTTTCAATTCTGATAGCTCTGCTACATCTCTCTTCAGGATGTCTAACTCTTTATAAATATGGTCTTTCATCTCATGGAATTGTTCCCTTATTTCCTTATAACAGTTGTCTCTCATCTCTCATCACTTGAAACTGTTCTCTGATCTCTTTCCTTATTTTGTCTTTCAATTCCTTGATTGAGTTACTAATTATAATGCTGATATATTTTTCTTGGTTTTCATCTAGAACCCTGACCATGGCATCTTTGGATGGGGAGCTGTGAGGTTGATGATGGAAGTTATTTTCCCTTTTCCTCGTTTTCAGATACAGGGATTGTGGCTTGAAGACTGACAGTGAGTATTACTCTTGTGTTATTGGAGCTTCTTACGCCTTTGCTTCATTGGGCTGGGGTGCTATTTGGGAAGCACAAATCAACATCTGCTAGTCCAGTCAATGAATAATTGTGAGCCTATAGGTGCATATACTAAACAGTTTCAACTAAAACAGTTATAATGGTGATTAGAACCTATAGGAGCAGTTTTCTTCCATGAGAGCTCTCCCAATATGTTAAGATAGCCTGCAAATACCCATTTTGAAGAATGATCTTCACTTCAGTTACCAGAGCCTCTGTAGATGGAGGGAAGTATAATCTAGAAATCCAAAGAAGTGGGGTAGGGAGGTAGTGTGGAACTCGTGACTTAGAATAAAGAACTAGAAGGTGTTAGTGGGGAGTCGGCCATTCAATTAGGAATAAGAAAAAGATAGAAATGGGATGCAAGTGGGGTAAAAGCTTTGAGTGAGGAAGAGAGAGAACAGTATACAGTTTAGGAATTGACAGAGTACAGGAAAGAAGAGATTAGTATGAGGCATGGTTCTCTTAGACTCAAGGAGACAGAGAGCTGGTTTGCTATCTTGACTAATTGTGGACAATGAGAAAGTGAAGGAGGTATAGGATTTGTGGAGAAAGAAAAAGAACAAGAAAGAAAGAAAGAAAAAAGAAAATAATAAAATAAATTTAAAAAAAAAGAAAGAAAAAACAGACCCTAGGGGAAGCAAAGATAGCTGTGGCAAAATATAGGAGGGGTAAAAGTGATATTAATCAGATTTGGGTGATCACAGAAAGGTAGAAGCTCACATAGGTAAATTATGCAGGTCAGGCACAATATATTTCAAATACTAAATGCACTGACTAGAATCCCTCTTTTCAGGAGGTAGGACAAAGACAGACAGGATAAACGGGGGGAAGAAGAGAGAAGGTGGAGAGAAAAGAGTAAAACATGAAGCAAACAAAGACAAAAACAGAAACAAACAAAAAATAAAGAAAAAAAAAAGAGAGAGAAAACCCAGAAAACAAAAGAATAGGGAAACAAAAACAGCTAGTATTTTTATATGTCCATGAACTGATCAAATTTTCCAGTTATTGCAAGAATACATGTTGAGAACAAGAGAAAAAAGAAGAAAAAAATGGAAAGAAAAATGTACATATATATACAAAATCAGATAAAAAAATAAAAAAACTTAATGAAAACTTGGAACTATAGTCAGTTAGAGCATCTCTGAGCCCTTTGGGAGGAGACGTTCACTGTCTATCTGAGTTTTGATATCAAGGTCGCTCAGTCTGTAATTATGTGATCTCACGAAGAGGACTGGGATGTCCTCAGTCTCCTGGGATTCTAGGAGGGAATTCCAGGGAAGAGATCTGATTTTGGAATGCTCTGAACTTTGCCAGCCTCCCAGGGCATCTGAAAGTCAGAAGTCTTAGGGCTTCATGAGCTTAATGAGCAGGGAGTATGGGATGTTTTCTATTCTCCATCTGCTGGAAGTTGCAGACACTGTCTCTTGTGACAGAGGACCCAGAGCCTTTAACTTGTCATGTGATCCTTCTGGCTGGGGTGGGGCTACACAGGGATGAGGAATGCTCCCCTTTACTCCACAAACACCAAGTCCCTCTAAGCAAGTTGGAGACTGGGCCTGTCCAAAGCCTTCTCTTCCCGGTTCAGTCTGTGATCAGTGATGTCTCCTGATGCAGCTTTCAGAGCTTGCTCTGCAGCCCCAGAGAGTGCCGATCTGGGAGAGTGTGTGTCTCCTGGAGCTTTAAATAGCAGCTTGGCTCTCCCACCAGCAGCCTGCCTAGCTAGGGACCTCTGCGGGCAGCTTCCAGACACAGTTCTCGCCAGTGTATGTGCTAGATTGGTGCCTGCAAATGTGCTCGTCCAATGCTCTGTTTTTATAAAGCACGGATTCCCAGCAGCAATGTGGTCACCAGCTCTGTTTGACTCCTCCCCTGTTCACCGGCCCAATGTAAACAAAGACAACAAAGTGCCAGGATGGAAAAAAATCCCTCTTTTTCTCCATGCACTTCTCCCAGGGTTCTGCTCCTCAAAAAAACTGCACAAACTAGCACTGGGATTTCATAAACATAGTCCCCAAAACCGAAGATGAAGTGGGATTTTCCCATTCAGTCTCGGAGCCTCAGGAAAAGCTGCCTCCCTTCAGCTTGCCATAATCCTCCCTCTGAATTATCTTCTTGATGTCCTCCAATATATAAGACTATGTAGAACTAACTTAAAAAATAGGGTATTATTCAATCTCCATGTATGTGTTTGTTTTCTGTTATAAATTTTGCTGTTAATTGCTAGGGTCTTGGCATTATGGTTTGTTAGGATACATGGAATAATATCTACTATTTTATATTTGCTGAGACTTCCTTTGTGAAATAGAATATGATCTATTTTGGAGAAGGATCCATGTGCTGCTGAGAAGAAGGTATATTCAGATTTGGGTTGGAATATTCTATTGATGTCTGTTAAGTCCATTTGGTTGATGGAGGTGTTTAGGCTCAGATCTCTTTACTGTTTTTTGGTTTGATGATCTGTCTATTGGTGATATAGGAGTTTTGAAGTCTCCAAGTATTATTGTGTTCAGGTCCACAAGTGGTTTTATATCATGGAGTAATTTATTCACGTAGTTAGGTACATTGGTGTTTGGAAAGTATATATTTACAAGGTTATATCTTCCTGTTGTATTGTTCCCTTTACTAGGATGTAGCAGCCTTCTTTATTTCTTCTGAGTAGTTGATTTTTGAAATTTACTTTGTGAGAAATAAGTATTGCAACATCAGCTTGCTTTTGGGCCATCTGCATGGTAGATATTTTTGCATCCTTTCACCCTCAAGCTGTCAATGTCATTGGCTGTAAGGTGGGTCTCTTGTAGGCAGCATATTGTTGGATTTTTGATCCAATTTACTAACTGTTTCTTTTGATTGATACATTAAGACTATTCACATTCAGTATTAGAATAGTTGTCTGGTTGTGGTTCATAGTCATTGTGTTTTATTAGTAAGTTTTGTGCTGTCTTGGTTGTCTATTGATAGCATGCACCTTTCCTGAATTTCATTTGTGGGTTTTGTGGAGTGTTTGGTTATTCTCTCTAGAGTTTATCTTTGATGATTCTTTGTAATGTTATTTTTCTGTTCATGAATGCTGCAAGTTTGATCTTGTCATGAAAAGTTCTTATTTCCCCATCAAATTTGAAGCTGAGTTTTGTTGGGTATAGTATTCTGGGCTGCATGTTGTGGTCATTCAGACATTGAAAGATCTCCTTCCAAGCTCTTCTTGCTTCCAGAGTCTGAGCTGAAAAGTCAGATGTGATCCTTATTGGTTTGCCTCTGAATGTGATTTGGTGTTTCTCCTTTGCAGCTTTTAATATTGCTTCCTTGATTTCCCTGTTGTACATTTTGAATATGATGTGTCTCAGTGAGCTTCTCATTTGATTAGGCCTATTAGGTGTCCTACAAGCTTCTTGGATGAGTGTATGTGACTCTATTTTTATATGGAAAATTTTTCCTTTATTTTGTTAACAATATTCCATATACCATTCATTTGCCTTTCAATTTCTTCTTGTATTCCAATGACTCTTAGTTTCTTCTAATTGCATCCCAGACATTTTGAAAATTATTTTTGTGTTCTGTGAGTTTTTCTCTTTTCTTTTGTCATGCATGCTTAAGCTTATTCAGCCTGTCCTCATTATCAGAAGTTCTTTCTTCAAAAGCCGAGGTTCTGTTTTCTGCAGAACTTAGTCTATTATTAAATTCTTCCATGGTTCCTCTGATGCGTTTGACTTCAGACTTTAGCTCTGTTACTTCTTTTTTGAGTATGTCTATTTCTTTGATAATAGAGCTTTTCATCTCTTGAGTTTTCTCACTTCATCCCTTCATTAAATCTTCTTTTAGTTCATTGTTCCTTTTTGTTATCAGATCATTGATAACTTGTTCTAGATTTTTGTCCTGCTCCCTGACCATGGGCTCCTTGCTAGGGGAGTTGTGGTTTTGAGGTAAACCTCTTCTAGTTTTATCTTCATTTTTGAAAAGCTTCTTTGCATCTTGAATTAAGGTTCTCTGTGTGGAACTAAGACAAGTCTCTGGGTTATTCTTCCTTACAGGTCAAGGGTCAGGTCAGGCAGCACCTCTCTGAAGACCAGCACCTTCTTCTAGAAAGCTGTTTCTGCCTGGAGCCTTGTTTTGTTGCACCTTTTGTATATATGTTCCAGGACTTAGCACCTGGTAGGGTTGGTAGGCAGCCCACTGCACTGTTGAAGCTAAGTGTTTATGGTACATCTCTGGGTACTAGGGTCCCAGGGATATGGAGCAGGCTAGAACAGATTAACCTATGTGCTGCAATGGGACCTGGGATCCTTGGTGGTGGGGATGGGCCTAGTATATCTGGACCTGGCAGGTGTGTATGATGGCTGGGTGATGTCTGGGTGTGGAGTCCTTGGGGGTGTCTGGCATGCCTGCTGGGGAGAGGCCAAAGTCTTGGACACACATGGTGGGGTCCATGTGTGGGCTCTTCTTACTCCTTAAATTGAAGTGAGCTCTTGGCCTGAGATCTCTATGTGGTTGTTACTCTTTTGATCTTTGCTGTTTGATTGGGAGTTTTGTCCCAACCCTTACGTGGGTTGGGGTATTCTCAGGAAAGTTGAGTTCAGAAGCCAAATCGCTAACCTCTGAACTGTTAGTGTCCCTTAAGAGTTCCAGCTCCTCATGAGTTAATAGGAGATCATCAATATGAACAACCAATGCATGCAATAAACAGTATTAAATTGGTTATTTAGTAACAACTATATCTATTACAATGTTAAATTCCACCCATGAAACAAATGGTAGTGTTAGCCATTGCTTTCAGCAACATTAACCATCACTTATGTCAGGCTTCAAAGCATACAATAGTTATTGAGTTTGGCATTCACAGTAGTAGTGGTTGCACAACATTAATGTTGAAGGGTCAAATGGTATAAGCCAATTAGAAGCTTGAAAGAGAAGTGAAGGTAAGAAGACATTACAGAGGAGTTTGTACTATTCAAGCATGAACAGAGAGAAAGTAGAGGAGGTGAAGGATTTGCTGGGAGAATGGGGGGACAAAGGGAGATGAGACAGAGGTACCAAAGCAGAGGAAGGGTGAAAGAGATATTAATAGAATTTGGGTGATACCATAAGAAAGGGTAGAAGCAAGCAGAGGAAAACTTTGTAACTGGAGCACAATTCAAACACTAAATGTACTGATCAAAATCCCAACCCTTAGCAGGCAGGACAAGGATAAAAATTTACATTGAAGAAAATGCTCAGGAATGAAGGGAGTATAGAAAGAATAAAGAAAAAGGAAAAAGAGAAAAAAATAAGAAAAACAGGAAAAGAAAAAAACTGAAAAATAACAAAGACAAAACAAAGCAAACAACAAACAAAACCCAGCTAGTATGTTTATATGTCCATGAACCAATCAACTTCTCCAGATGGCACACAAATACAAGTCAAACACAAGAAAAACAGCTAAAAATCTTAATGAAAATTTGGGACTATGTTCATTGAGGTTGTCTCTGTACATATTGGGAGCAGATGTTCAGTATCCACCTTAGTTTTGTTAGCTGGGTCTCTCAGTCTGGATTTATGTGATCTCAAGTAGACAACTGGGTGTCTAGCTCAGTTTCTTGGGCTTTCTGGGTAAAGACTTTCCTAAAGAGGTCGGATTAATGACTTCCCCAAGGGCTGCTCTTTGCCTGCACTCCTGGGGATCTGAAACTCAGGAGTCTTCCAGATATTAGGGCAGGGGGTCAAATGCCAATCAATGCTCCTTCTGCTGGTTACACTCATGGTCCTCCAGGTTTCCTGAGTTCAGACTGTGTTTTCTTTAGTGCTCCTGTCCCACCTTGGCTTAACATGTAAACCTTCTGACTGGAGGTGTGGATGGATGGGGCTGAGCAAGGATCCCCTGCACTCCACTAACCTGAATCCCCCTAAGCTAAGTGAATGAAGACTTGGCCTGTCCCATGCCTTGTCTTCTAGGTTCAGCCTCTGAACCGTGGCTGACTCCTGGGATTGTGGGATAGCCTGCTCAGGATTGCTGAACCCTTCCCACTGGACAGTCTGTTCAAAAAGACTCCTGATTATCCCCATTGCAGAAAGCTCAGAGACACTGTTCTCACCTTACACAGTGGAGGTGCAGTAGGGGTGTCTCTAGTGGAGCCCAATGCACAGTTCACTGTAGAACTCCTCTTCACTGCAGCAGATTGGATCACACTTATGGTTCAGCTCCTCTCCTACTCCCTTGCTGATTGGGAGCAATGGTGGTTGCAGCTGCCATGTCCTGGCTGGGACAGATAAGATCCCTCTTTTCCACTTGCACCCAAATCTCTGATTCTCCAGAAATCTCCCCTAACTAATGCTATGTTCTGGTGATGATTTTCCCCTAAACACACCGTGCAACAATGGAGCTGTCCTGGAGTTTTTTCATCCAGTTATGGAACCAAGAAGAAGCAGCCTTCCTGCAGCTCACCACCTTGGAATTCCCTCCCTCCCTCCCTCTTTAAAAAATAAAAAGAAGAAGAAGATAATTCATCATGTTCAAGTGGATTTCATTCCAGTGATGCAAGGCTAGTTCAACATACACAAATCAATAAATGTGATGCATCACTTAAACAGAATTAATGACAAAATGATAAAAATTGATGCAGAAAAGGTCTTTGATAAAATTCACCACCCATTATGCTCAAAACTCTGGAGAAGATAGGGATCAATGGAACTTAACTTATATAATCCTGAACAGAGAATAGTTGAAAATATTTCCACTAAACTTGGGAACAAGACAAGGCTATCTGCTCTCACCTCTTTTATTCAACATAGTTCTTGAGACAGATAGCTGGAGCAATGAGGCAGGAGAAGGAAATCAGAGGGACATGAATAGGAAGAGAGGAAGTCAAGCTATCCCTTTTTGCAGATGATCCTATATCTGGAGGATCCAAAATATTCCACCAGAAAACTGCTTGAGCTTATAAACATATTTAGCAAAGTGTCAGGCTACAAAATCAACTCAAATAAATCAATAACTTTCATATACACTAACAATAATAGGCAGGAAAAGAAATCAGGAAATTGGCACCATTCACAATAACCTCAAAAAAGAATAAAATACTTGGGAATTAATCTAACAAAGGAAGTAAAAGACCTCTACAATGAAAATTATTGAACACTGAAGAAAGAAATTGAAGAAGATATGAGAAGATGGAAAGATGTTTCATGCTCTTGGTTATGCAGAATTAATATAATTAAAATGGCCATTCTGCCAAAAGCACTATACAGATTCAATGCAATCCCTATCAAGATACCAATGTCATTCTTTACAGATATAGAAAAAGCAATTCTCAAATTCATTTGGAACAACAAGAAACCCAGAATAGCCAAAACATTACTAAGCAAAAAAGATGAAACAGGTGGATTCACAATATCAGATCTAAAACTATACTATATAGCTGTAATAATAAAAACAACATGGTACTGGTATCAAGATAGGAATGAAGACCAATGGAATAGAATATAAGACTCTGGACAAACCTACAAATTTTTAAACATCTGATACTTGACAAAGGGGGTCAAAATATAACATGGAGGAGAGACAGTCTATTCAACAAATGTGGTGGACAAACTGGACAGCCTCTTGCAGGAAGTTGAAATTAGATCCTTATCTCTCACCTTGCACAAAAATCAAATTGAAATGGATCAAGGAACTAGGAATTAAACTAGCTACCAAACAACTGCTAGAAGACAATTAGGACCAACACTCCAGCATTTGGGAGTAGGCAAATATTTTCTTAACAAAACTCCTAAGGCAAAAGAATTCAAGTAAAAAAAATCAGTCAATGGGATACCATTAAACTGAAAAGCATCTGTCCAGTCTATGAATTGGACAAAATTTTCAAGAGACAGCCTTCAGAATGGGAGATAATTATGGCCTGTGATTCCTCTGACAGGGGACTTATATCCAAAATTTACAAAGAACTCAAAAAACTTAATACCCCAAACAAAACAATCCAATGAATAAACGGGCCAGAGAGCTAAATAGAAACTTCTCAACAGAGGAAATTGAGGACTCCAAAGAATACATGAGAAAGTGTTCTAAATCCCTAGTAATCCAAGAAATGCAAATGAAAACTACATTAACATTTCACCTCACTCCAGTCAGATTGGCAAAGATGAAGAATATAAACAATAACAGAGGCTGGAGAGGTTGCAGGGAGATAGGAACACTAGTACATTGTTAGTGGAACTGCAGACTGGTACAGCCACTCTGGAAAGCAGTGTAGAGAATCCTCAAAAAATTAAGAATGGATCCACCATAATATCCAACTATCCCTCTTCTGGGTATTTTCCCAGAGGAGTTAGAATCAGCATGTTACAGTTTCACAGAAAAATATGTTCATAGCAGCTCAATTTACAATAGTCAAATTATGGAACCAACTGAGATGCCCCTCAAAAGATATTATGGCCTTTGAAAGTTAATGGATAGCAATGGAAGAAATCATGCTAAATGAAGTTAGTCAAACCCAGAGAGTCAAGGGTTGAATATTTTTACTCATTTGTGGAGGCTGGAGCTAAACCCAGGCTTGGGTGAAAGGTAGTGAAACTCATGTATTAGTGCCAGCAAAGGCATATAGTCTAAAGCAATCATAGATATGTGTGTGGGGATGGAGGGAGGGGCAAAAAGGAGGGAGGAAAGGGAGGGATCTAAGGAGAAAACCAACAAGCAACATACTCTTTATCCCCCTGAGAATGCAAATAATACTTATGCAATCATTTAATTCCAGAATATTCACAATCTAAGCATTTATATCACGTGTAGGGGCAAAATATAGAAGAATCAAGGAATGGGTGTGTGAGCAATGTGGAGATAATTCTGGTTTAAGACCAACTGCATATCATATTGTTACTTTATAGATATTTATGATTGTATAGTAACTCAACTACTTAGTAAAAAATTAAAAAAGAGAGAGGGGGACAGTGAGAGAGAGAGAAAGATACAGATTCAATTTCATTTTGTTTTTCATGTGGCTTTCTTTCATTTCTCTGATATTTCCTTGTGTATATGGTTCTATAGTTTGAACCTGTGTACTCGCACATTCCAGGCAAGCACTGCAACTGTTGAGCCACCACTCCAGCCCCATGAATTATCTTCTTGATGTGTCTTTGAATGAGGTTTTCTAGAACTTTATTAAGGATTTTTGCATCTATATTCATCAGGGATATTGGTCTGTAGTTTTTGTTTTCTTGTGTCTTTGTAGGGTTTTGGTATTAGGGTTATTGTTGCCTCATAAAAAGTGTTTGGGAGAGTTCCTTCCTTTTTAATTTCTTGGAATAGCTTGATAAGTAGTGATGTTAACTTCTCCTTATATGTGTGATAAAATTTAGGTCACTAATTTCTCTGATCTTCTGCCAGCTTTGGGATTAGATTGTTCTTCCTTTTGTAGGGATTTGAGGTGGAGTATAAGCTTATTTATTTGGGAGTGTTCCCGATTTTTAATGCAGGCATTCAGGGCTGTAAATTTTCCCCTTAAGAATGCTTTCATGTAGTCCCAGACATTTCAATATATTGTATCTTCATTCTCATTTCTTTCCAAGGATTTATTGATTTCTACTCTCATGTCTTCTTGGATCCATTCTTCATTTAATAGGGTATTATTCAATCTTCATGTGTATGTGCATTTTCTGTTATAATTTTTGCTGTTAATTGCTAGGGTCATGGTGTCATGGTCTGATAGGCTATATGGAATAATATCTCCTTTTTATATTTACTGAAATTTCCTTTGTGAAATAGAATATGATCTATTTTGGAGAAGGATCCATGTGATGCTGAGAGAAAGGTTAACTCAGCAAATTTGGGGTGGAATATTCTACAGATGTCAGTTAAATGCACTTGATTTTTGGAATTGTTTAGGGTGGAGATCTCTTTACTGTTTTTTGCTTTAAGGATGTGTCTATTGGTGATAGAGGTGTATTAAAGTCTCCCATCAGTATCATGTTGGGGTCCATAGTAGTTTTATGTCCTGGAGTATTTTTTTCCACATTCTTTGGAGTGTGGTTGTTTGAAGCATAGATATTTAGCATGGTTATATTTTCCTAATGTATTATTCCCTTTTCTCTGATGTAGTGGCCTTTTTAATAACTTCTGATTAAATTTTGTTTGAAATCTACTTTGTCAGATGTAAGTATTGCAACACTAGCTTGCTTTCTTGGGTCATAAACCTGGTAGACTTTTTTCCACCCTTTCCTCCTCAATCTGTGGATGTCTTTGGTTGTAAGATGGGTCTCCTGTAAGCAACAATATTATTGGATTTTTTATTACAATCTTTTTTTTTTTAAGAGAGAGAGGGACAGTGAGAGAGAGAATCTATTTTATTTAGTTTTTCATTTGGCTTTTGTTGCTCTGACACTTCATTGTGTACATAGTGCTGGAGTTTGAACCTGCATCCTTGCACATGCCAGGCAAGCTTGTAACTGCTGAGCCACAGCTCCAGCCCCCTAATCTGTGTCTTTTGATTTTTTTGTTAAGACCATTCACATTCAGTGTTAGGATAGTTATATGGTTGTGGTTCACAGTCATTGAATTTTATTAATAAGTTCTGTGCTGTCCTGGTTATCTTTTGATAGTGTGTACTTTTATTGAATTTCCTCTGTTGGTGGGTTTTGAGGATTTTTTTTTCTTATTCTTTTATCTGGTGTTTATCTTCGAGAATTCTTTGTAATGTTGGTTTTCTCTACGTGAATGCTGCAAGTTTTCTTTCTTTTTTTTTTTTTTAAGAGAGAGAGGGATAGTGAGAGAGATAAAAAGAGAGTATCAATTTTATTTAGTTTTCCACATGCCTTTGGTTGCTCTAACACCTTGCTGTGTATGTGGTGCTGGGGTTCAAACTTGTATCCTCATACATGCTAGTCAGGCACCATAACCACTAAACCATTGCTCCAGCCCTGCAAGTTTGATCTTATTGTGAAATGTTCTTATTTCTACTCCAATTTTGCAGCTGAGTTTTACTGATTATAGTATTCTTGGCTGCAGGTTGTGGTCATTCAGAGATTGAAATACCTCCTTCCAGGTTCTTCTTGCTTCTAGGGTCTGAGTTGAAAAATTACATGTGATCCTTATTGGTTTGCCTCCGAATCTGATTTGGTTTTTCTCTCTTGCAGCTTTTAATATTGTATCCTTTATTTTCCTGTTATGCATTTTGAATGTTATGTGTCTTGATGAGCTCTGCATTTGATTAGGCCTACTGGTTGTCCCATATACTTCCTGGATCAGCATATCTGACTTTATTCTAATATAGGAAAATTTTTTATTTCATTGATAATACTTTTTTTGCCTTTTGTTTGCATTTTGATTTCTTCTTGTATTTCAATTACTCTTAGGTTGTTTCCTTTGATTTCATCCCAGACATTTTGAAAATTATGCTCATGCTCTGCTTTTTTTCTTTGTTGTTATCTGCACGCAAGCTTACTCAGAATATCCTTCCTTGTTGTCAGAAGTTCTTCCTTCAAGAGCTGAGGTTCTTTTTTTTTTTTTTTAAAGAAGGACAGTGAAGAGAAAGAGAGATAGTAAATTTTATTGAGTTTTTCATGTGGCTTTCATTGCTCTGACACTTAGTTGTGTACGTGGGTGTTGGGGTTTAAACCCATGTACTTGCGCATGCTGGGCAAGCGCTGTAACCGCTGAGCTACGGCTCCAGCCCCTGAGGTTCTGTTTTCCATTGAAGTTAGTTTATCATTAAATTCTTCCATTGTTCTTGTGATTTGATTGACTGAAGATTTAGATCCATTATTTCCTTTTTCGGTATATCTATTTCTTTGATAATAGTTTTTCATCTCTGGAGTTTCATCACTTAGTTTCTTCATTAATTCTTTTAGTTCATTGTTCCTTTTATTGAGAAGATCATTGATAACTTTTTTTCTAGGCTTTCATCCTGGTCCCTGCTTGTGGGCTCTTTGGTCGGGAAGTTGTGGGTTTGAGGCAAACATTTTCTAGTTTGAAT
Organism: Aplodontia rufa; assembly: GCA_004027875.1. Lineage (NCBI taxonomy): Eukaryota > Metazoa > Chordata > Mammalia > Rodentia > Aplodontiidae > Aplodontia > Aplodontia rufa. The sequence continues at coordinate 21,162 of PVKS010017123.1, read as the reverse complement.
CCTCATTTTTGAAAAGCTTTTTCTGCATTTTTAAATTGAGGTTCCCTAAGTGGAAGCAAGCCAGGTTTCTGGGTTTCTTCTTCCTTGGAGATAAAAGGGTAAGATCTGATACTGCTCCTCTGAACCACCTTCTTCAAGAAATTTGCTTCTGCCTGGAGCCTCATTTTGCTGTACCTTTTAGATCTAGTCTCCATGGCACAGATCTGAAAGCTGGTGGGGGGGCAGGGCAGCCTGCTGGGCTTTTGAAGTGCAGTGGTAGGGGTGAATCATAGGGACCTGGGATCCTTGGCAGCAGGTACAGACAAATCCAATATATCTGAACCTTGGGGTATTGGTTGTGGCTTGGGCACCTGCTGGCTGGGACCATAGGCCTGGGACTGTATGCCAGCTTGGCAGCTCTGGGCGGGGGTCTTCGGTGTGTCCTGGGCATCTGCTGGTCTGGAACCAAGGTCTGGGCTGGTACAGTAGCTGGGTGGCCCTGGGCAGATGCTGTCAGGGTGTTCTGGGTCCCTGCCTGCCCAGGACCACAGACCTGTGGCAGCTGGGCAGCTCTGGATGGGGATCCAAGAGCAATTTCAGTTCACTTGGAAGTAGTCACAAAATAAGACTGGAGGGGTGCTTCTTCAAATTTGAATTTTTTTGTATGACAGGCTTTCACCTGGTAACTCAGCACTCTGCCCCTCTCCTCACAAAAAGGCACTGCTATGGAGCTGAAGAGCTCTTTCAATTCACATGGAGTTACACTCCAAATTACCATGTTTCCATGGGCTTCCATGTGCCTCTAGATGACTGGGGATGAGTTCCAGCAATGCTCAGGGGTCCACTCACTTCTTGGATTGTGTGAGCCCTATTTTATGGGAACAAGGAATGGGGAATCGGAGCCTAAAACGAAAGCTGCAACACCATTTAGATATATTTAAAAGATGCATACACAGGAAACAATGCATAATTTGCAAATACTTATAAAAACAAGCTTGCATAATAAATGCATTGGAATAGCTGCCTGAGAGGAGGAGAATGGGAATGGAAAGGGGTGGGGTAGGTGAAGATAATCATGTTTTAATTTACTTATGTTTTTCTATATTCACTATTCTATAAACTCTATGAGGGCAGGAGCCTTAGTTATTTCTTATATCTCAAGTACCAAGAGAACATGTAGCACATAATAGTTATGCAAATGTTAAATAGGACTGGGTGCAGTGGCACATGACTGTAATCCCAGTGATTAAGGAGGTTGAGGCTGAAGGATCACAAGTTCAAGGCCAGCCTGGGCAACTTAGTGAGACCTTGTCTAAAAATAAAAAGTAAAAAGGACTATGGAATATAGTTCAGTGGTAAAGCACCTCTGGGTTCAATCCTCAGTACCAAATTGTAAAAAAATTATTGAATTAATATATAAAAAGAGGAACTTTACACAGACTAATTGTGATAATATCTAAAAACACAAACAACAAAAAAAAAAACCAAGAAGAGGTGAATGAGACCAAGAATAGAAGAAAATGATCAATCTAATTAGAAAAGGGATTATAGATTATGAAAAGCTGATGTTGAAATATGAATGATTTTATATGGCCATACTCAGCCATGGTTTGAAATCTGCTTCAGGATGCCATATTCTGGGTAGGTCTTGAAGACCATACATCCACTAACAAGAAGCTCACAATTTCAGATGCAAGTTGCGTATGAGTAGCTCTGATAAATAAAACTTTTTAATGCCAGTATATTAACTGTCTTTTCCTGTGTCAATCAGATCATTAGAAGATTAAAATTGTGGATAGCTGACTTGATCTCACATAGTAATACATCCTACTGGAGATATTTAAATAAAAATTAATTTTCAGCCACACCATATATAAAGTAAATGGGATAATTATATATTCAATACTGGAAACATACCTTTCTGTAATTTCTAAATTATTTACTGGAAATTTTCAGAACAGAATAAATGTCATCTTCCCTTATGGACTAATAATTTTTACATTTTTATATAAATTCAAAGCTGATTTTTCCTTCTTCCACACATTTTAAAATAACTGTAGCTTTATTGGCACATATTTCCACTTCAGCAAATGATCCTTTACCTAATGGTCTCCATAGTAACATGTTTAATGGGTATGACAATTCTGAAACATTATCAGACACATTTACAACTCTAGTTCTATTGTAGGTTCCCTCTCATTAAATTAATGACATTTATTCTTCCAGGAAGATAAATAATACCAAAATTGTCTTCAGAGTAGGCTTTGTTGAGTTAAAAAGGATTCCAAACTCTATTTAAGCAACAAATTCAAGCTTGTACGTCTGAACGTAAAAATTTGGCTGTAGTGTAGGTAATGAGAGATCAGTATTTGATGTGAGAGAAATGTTCATTCAACATGAAGCAGGAAGGGAGGATCCTCCCTGTAAGTGAGAGTAGTCTTGGACTAGTTGATAGCTGAGGTACACAGGGCAGAAGATTTGAAAAGCATATGTTAGTGGTATGGGTAGCAGTTTCTTACTGAATTCTCTGTCAGAATATGAAGTCTAATGAAGGGCCTGAAAAGACTGTACCACTAACAAAGATGTTCTTTAAATTAATAAGATAATAAACCTAAAACAATTGAAGAAATTGAAAAGTAAAAAGAAAAAGAGGAAGGAGGAAAAATAAGAGAAGGTGAACTAGACTTTGACACCCAAGTATTACCCACCAAATTGTAGCATCAGCATTGCCCAAGGCACTTGTTAAAATGCAGAATCTCAAACCCCACCCCTGACTTACTGAATCAGACTCTTTATAGTTACAGGATTCCCAGGTGGTTCATATGCACATTAGATCTGAGAACCTCTGAACTAAATCACAAGTAGAAGACTTTGGGGAGAGACACTTCTCTTTTGTAAGAGAATGACAAGATAAGTTTATTTGTAGATAGGTTCAATGGTGTAAAATAATCAAGATTTAGTCTGATAATTTCTGTCTCAAGGTTTTCATTCCCTTAACAGCAATAATTTTACTAGCTTCATTTATCCATCCATTTATCTCTTTATTCATTCATTCATTCACTCACTTAAAAAGTTAAATTATGGGGGATGGAGAGGTAGCTCAGCAGTAGAACTCTTGCCTGGCATGCACAAGGACCCAGGTTTGAACCTCAGCACCACATGTACAACTAAGTGTTGGAAAAACAAAAACTAGATGAAAAATAAAATTGTCTCTTTCTCTCTTTAAAAAAATTAAATTATGCTGATTTAAAATCCTTTGAATAAATACTGAGGTGTGGGACAGCTGGGTCAACTGGTGGTTCCATTCCTAGTTTATTCAGGAATGTCCATACTGCTTTCCAGAGCGGTCGTACCAGTTTACAGACCCACCAGCAATGTATAAGTGTACCCTTTCCCCCATATGATTACTAACATTTATTGTTTGCTTTCTTGATAACTGCCATTCCAACTGGAGTAAGAGTAGAGGAGAACAGCGGGTAGGAGGAAGGGCAGGGGAAAGGAAATACTGGGGACTGAATTAGAACAAGTTATACACTATGCCTTTACAATTATGTTATTGTATATTCTATTGTCATGTATATCTAAAAAGAATAAGGGGTAAGAGGAAGAGAGAGGATGTGGAAATACCAGGGACTGAATTTGAACAAGCTATATTCCATGCTTTTATAATTTTGTCATTGTTTATTCTACTGTCATGTGTATCTAAAAAGAATCAATAAAAATGAAAAAAAGTTAAATTAATGAGTGTTTAAAACATGCCAGGAACTGTTTCAGTAATCTACATTTGCATCTATTTTCAGCATGATAGTTGACTATTTCCTTCATTGCAGTTGACTTTTGCAAGATTTATCCAAATCAAATCGAGTGAATTACTTTAAAGGGCAGTAAGTTCAATGACATTAGGTTGTGGATAGACTATGAGCAAAGTGCATTTTCTATTAAAATGGCAAACCATATTAGGACTAAAATGTGTTAGTCACAAAGTGTGAAAAAGAATTTGGAAGCTACTGTTAGACGTGAAACAAAGATATTCTCCTAAAGACTGCTTGAAAGCATAAAGTACAAATTAAATATATACCAAATAAAAATTGCATGCTAAGACCTTTATTAGACATTTCAGGTAAAAATGTGCATGAGACAGTCCCCATAATATGACACGGTATGCATGGCTGCATGTATAGGTGTGAAATCTGTGCAGTTGCACAAGCTGTGCCTTAGGTTTAAAGTTCTGTTGTTGCAGTCTTGAAATTCTCAATAACTGAAATCTTTGAACTTGTAGGTACAAGTGTAAGTACAGTAATAATTTTAAGTGAAGCCTGATGGGAGAATGGACCGTGAGTGTAAGCAGAAGAAATACAGACAAGAAAGGATAAAAGTTTTACATTTTAGTACATTTGGCTCTATTCTGCTTTTAGAACAATGGATCCTGAATTTTTATCTTGCACTGGGTTGGACCAATTATGTAACCAGTCCTAATAATGATAGTCTAATAGAACTACTACATGGGCCAAATACTGTGGCAGAATGGAGAATGAATCTACTGACTATGAAAAGATCAATGATGACTTTACAGGGAAAATTATATATATAATTTTATATATATGTATGTATATATGTATGTGTGTGTATGTATATATGTGTGTGTGTGTGTGTGTATAACAAAAGGAGAGTGCCAGATGACAAGTGCATACCTGAAAGGTGAAGCAGGGGAAGGTACAATGTTGTTATAAATTGTGTATCCTTAAACATGTATACATTTAGTTTCCTTAAGATATTTAAAAAAGAGGATTTATCATAGAAATTTTGTATACTCTCAATATACTGGCTTTTAAAAACTTTTTATTTTCCTGTGTACTAGTCACAAATTCCACTTCCTGCAGAAGTTCACTGGCAGCGCAAGTTTGAGGTTAAAAAATATACAGAGATGAACAAACACGTCCTGGTTTAGATTGTTACCTGGGTTTGTGAATCTTCCCCAGGCAGGGAAAGCGGTCTGGTGGCTTTTGAAGAGGTCGGGGCTAATGGCTTCAACTTTCTCTGAAACCTGGGAAATCAACTCTGCCAAATGGGTTTCCGCCTCAAAGTGGAACTGGCTCCAGTCAGTACTGCCACAGAGTTTCACAATTTCATTCATCAGGTGCCTGCCACACAGCTTTCTGGTTCTCCTGAAGTCTCCCCTCGGTTGAGAGGAGACCCTCAGCAGCAGGAGCCCGGCCCACAGCAGACGCAAGCTAAGCAGCTGCATCGTCCCTGCGTCCTCCCGCCAGGGACAGGTAGCACCGCAACTGCCATCGGTTGGCTCCGCCTGTTGGCTCTGCCCCTTTCTACGCTCCCCAGCCGCACCCGCGCTCTTTTGCGCATGCTTCCCAGCATCCGCAGGTCTCGCGAGGACACGAACGAGAGGCGCCGGTGGACTTCCGCTTTCCTCCAGCCCTCCGGAAGTCTCCAGGGCCACGAGCTCTGGCTGTGACCCGAATGCCTGATTTCCCTACATTTGAACCATTTTTCTTCCCTTCGTCAGTAGGGGCCTGTAACTGAAACCTGTGAAGGTTGGAACCCTGTTAACGGAAAATACAGCCATGAAAAGGTTGCTGCCATCTTGGAAACAACATGATGACGTTTTTACTGTAAGCATGAAATCTTCCATGAGTGTTGCATGAGTTGAAAATTATTTTTTACCAGAGAAGTAACCTTGTTCTCTTTTACTAATGGATATAATTACATCTGTTGCTTTTTAATCTTTTAAAATGGTGATGATCATAACACTTTGAATCACATTCTACAATGTAAACACTGTCTACATTGCCTAACCAGGTACATATCAAGGTGACAGAATAACTTTAGTGACTTGTCAGTTGGGCCATCCAGACATGAACTCACAAATGAGTAAAAACCCCTATTTATTTATTTATTTATTTATGCTATTCACATGGCTTTTGCTTTCAGCAGACTGGGGGAAAACATCTAACTTGAATTTTTCTTCCCAAAGAACTCAATCATTTTTAGACTCCTTTTGGTCATACTTTCAAGAGATTCAAATAACATTGTTAAGTGTCCTAAATGACTAATTCTCAGAAATTGTTGCTGTGTGTACCAAACATAAGTTAGCAAGCAAAGTCCTTGTTATACAAGAAATATCCAACACCTTCACCTTAATAAGTGGACTATGTATCAAACTTTTAAAACTTCAAGGAATATTATTCTATAAACTTTTAGATTTAGTACACACACATTTTCCTGTACTATAAAACCCAAAGGGTTAACACCATATTATCAAACCAGTAGAGTTTCACACAGCCCTTGTTGTTTCCCAAGAAAACACCATCAAAGACTGTTGCAGTGCCACAAATTCAGTGTTTGTTTTTCACTGTGGCCAGGGAAAATCTGACCGACCTTGCATGCTCATTTCCTAGGGCACCATATATGTCCCATTCTAAGTCACCCAAATCACTGACCATAGTGACATTCTATGTTGACACACATATTATTAGAAAAGTAATTTCCTTGAAAATATTATATAATTACATGTTTAAGAATGAAATGTTTCCATAAGTGTAGCATGAGTTGAAAATTAATTCTTTTTGGACACAGAAATATCCTTGTCTTATTTTATTAAGGGTATAATCACATCAATTGCATTTTATTCTTATCAAAATGACAAAAATCAAAGACCTCTTCTACAGCAAATAAATAAATAAATAAATAAATCTCTTAATTTGGAACTAAGGGTGTTTACAGGTTTATTTAGAGTACCCCAAATTATATCAAGTCTTAAAGTTTCCCTGTGGGAACAGAGATAATATGCCTAGATTTTGAATACAAACAAAAGAGGCTTATAAATATGTGGCCCTATTTGCATTCAAAAGGACACTGTATGATTTAATAGTTATCAAGTGTGCCCATGGCCAAGAAAATTGTGTTATATGAAAATGATAAAACATTTTTTCTGCAAACAAAACACATAGAATACAGGAAATGGATCATAAATGTTTTAATTCTTTGGGAAGAATTAAAAAAGCATCAACATGCTTTCTCTGGATTATAGAATTTTACTGCTTTTTTTTTTATGTTGTGTGTGTTCTCCATATCTAAATATAAAGAATACAATCTCAAACTAAACATTCTTACAACAGGTTAAAAAAAATCAACATATACCCCAGAAAGATCAATGGAGAGAAACAGTAGAAGGTGATAGAATTTGATTTTCCCAGGTATGAGGAGACCTGTAATCTATGTTATGCCAAGACTTACCAGGCAACATGAGGATCTTGGTTTCCCCCTCAGGCTTTCTGGAGGGCAGACGCAATAATGACCTTTAAGTTTTCTATCCACTTAAGTTTCCAATCATCTTTAAGAATGAATGGAAAAGGGCACTGTAATATCTAGACATTAGTATAGGAACCTAAAATGATGTTACTAGGACTTTTCATACTTTTCACAGTAATTAGTTTGTCATCAGCTTTGTATCTTTTGTAAAAAATCAGTCAATTCCTGCATCACAATATCATGGATGGATATGCTAGACACTGTAACTAACTCTAATCTTGTAATGTCTTGAAGATTAGAAATGTGAGTTGGTGGGAAGCTAGTTTATTCAGCAAGAGTGAACTTACAAGGCAGTTTATATCTCTTTTTTTCAACACTGTTTTGTAGACTGCCTTGTGTTTGGGATTAGAAAATAGAAACCCAATAGGTTACAAATATTTCAGTAACCATGACAATAGTAGAACAAGAAGAAATGATAGTGAAGGCATTTCAAACTCTAAAAGGCAAAAGATCAGTGGAAGGATGGAGGCTTGTGAGGTGAGGGAGGAGAGGTGGAGAGAGAACAAAAGCTGAAGAAGTCAGTCCAGTGAAGGTAGGTGGGGAAGGGGTGGATCAGGGAACATTGGCTCAGCAGCTGAGCCCAAAGGATATAAAAGCCTGGTTGAATCAGGGAGGGAAAGCAGCCAGGCAGTCAGTAGGCTCAGGTCAGTTAGGGGATATCTCTTCAGTCCCCAGAGCAGGGCTGAGAAGCCCAGAGTAAGAGAGACCAGGCCTGGGATGGCAAGAATGTTCTTGTCATACCTTCTAGGAGTCTGGCTGCTGCTGGGCCAGTTCCCCAGGGAGACCAGTGCAGGTTCACCACAATACCTGGCACAAGCCAAATGTGACAAATATTTCAGTGTGGTTTATGATATATGCGAGGAATACAAGCAACACAGCTGCAGAATCCATGAAGAAGTGACACTGCAACAAGGATCACTATCAGGTGAGAGCTCTCAGCCCTTTCTTCTGTCTTTCTACTCTGAACATGATGGGCTGTCCAGCTGCTGAGGGGCTGAACTTCCACGTTGGGGTCACCACTAGAGATCCCCTTGGCTGACTGTGCTCAGCCCTGCTCTGCAGGGGCAGATTCTTCAAAGTGTGGACTTTTCTCACCAGGGGGAGGGAAAGTTGAGAGAATGGAACAGGCACACCAGAGGCACTGTGTGCCCTTCCACCTGGCAGCCAGAGTGACAGGGTGGTCAAAACAGGGAGCACTGGCAGGAAGAGAATCTCCCTAAAGACCAACAGTAGGAGGGACATGCTCAAGACCATTTGATTTTCCATAATATGGAAGCAACCATGCTTTTGCTTCTCAATAGGAAAACTGTGACCATGTATCTTACTCTCCTTGACATGAATTTATTTTCACACCACTCTTCCTCTACTCTTTCAATCTCACAGAACTCCCTGTACTATCCAGCCACAGAGACACAGAAGCATTAAAAACATTGTCAAAGTTCATTCCTAAGCTTCTACAGGGGCTGAAGGCAACATTTTCTGACAGTTGGTCATTATCAAGGTTGCTGCAAGGTACAAAGGACCGAACATTGTCAAAGTTCATTCCTAAGCTTCTACAGGGGCTGAAGGCAACATTTTCTGACAGTTGGTCATTATCAAGGTTGCTGCAAGGTACAAAGGACCGAGAAAGCTTTCTCAAGGAAATGATTACACTTTGTTGTAAATCTAACTGTGTGAACAAAATTAAGAATGTAATTTGTAATATATAATGGCAGTCATTGATTTGTTATGTAACCTTGATTTACATTCTCAGTTGTAACTTCACTGAAACCCAAGTCAGTCACCACTGATTATTAAAATCATGAGCAATTGTTCTTGGTGTGTTGTTCACATTTTTACTCTTCTGAAAGGAACAGTCTCCCCTGGACTGTCATTTGTGCCAACATCTAATATTTATTGGAAAAGTAGTCTTCCTGTCTCTTCTTCTTTTTTTCTTTTTTTCATATAATAACACCAACTACATTTAATTCCACAGATTTCAAAATTGTTAAAATGTTTATGAGATGACCAGTACTGTGACTCATTCGGACACTTTCTAACTCCAGGAAGAAGAAGGCAACAAAATTGTTTCCTGGACAATATCAGCATAGACCAGTTGAACATAAAACTACAGGCCTCCTAATTTTCTGCTGTGTGACCCAACTATGTACTTTGGAATGATAAAGACTTAGTCCTGAGACATTGCTTCTGTGTGCAACAGGCATGAATTTATCAGCAGTCTCTCATGACAAAACAAAACAAAATACACCTCTCATTTAGTCTGTCCTGAATCCTAGGATCCCAGCAAGGAACTATCAAGACTTCCAGGTTCTCAGTGTACAGTGCTTCTGCTGCAACAACCTTAATGCTACTCTGCATGTTCCTCATAACTCAGTGCGTCTTTCTCTTGTTGAGTACAGGAGAATTTTGTCAATAGTGGCTTTTTGTTCCCTAGTGTACTTATATCTCCCGCTCACATCTTTAGTTCTCCAAAGATGCCACCAAATTGAGGCAGTATATGGCAAAAGCCAGGACTAGAACTTTATACAAAGATAGAGACACTGGTAGTGGGATAGAAGAAAAATCCATTAAAATTTTTTTTCTACCACTGTCTTTCTCCTATTGTCTTTTATGTTGTGACAGATATTTGTGTAAATTGTTGGCTGAATAGTTATTTACAAATGATGAGAAGAGCAGGTTGAAGAAGATTCTCTTTAATGTTTCTGATACATGGTGCATTTGAGCTAATGATTGGCATATACATAAAAGTTGCACTGGTGTTTATTCTGGAGAGACATTCATGGAACAGGAGCAATTGAAATGCTCTGCAGATACTGCAACATATAATTTGGACAGTGACTGGGCAATACATTGTCAGTGTTGCATCACACTGAACACAATTTGGGATCTTTCAAAATATTGATACTTTCCTGGACACCAGAGGCGCTCTTATTTAATGTTTTTATCATGCAACTTAAGCTTTGGAAATTTTATTGAAATCTTCCTAGGGTAATAAAATGTACATATAATGCTAGAGAATCATTGGCCGCAATCAGTGCTTTTGTGGAGTGAGGGGAACATGAACTGATCTCTAGCACAGGTCATGCTGTTGAGGAATAGAGTCCAGATTGTTGAAGATGGATCCACTGGAGAGTTATCTTTTTCTAATATATAGGTATGGATAAAAAATCCAGTGAGTGGCTGAACAAACTGTGATACACCCATATCATGGAATTGTAGTCAACTATAAAATACAATCAAGTGTTGGTGCACACAGCAACTCGTGAAAATCATTGAAGTTTTACATGGAGTCAAAAAAAAATCTATCCTTAAAGATTATGTACTGTATCCTTTATAAAAAATTCTTGAAATGATAGAATTATAGATGAATAATTGTTTTGCCCAGGGTTATGGACAGGAGATAGCTTGAGGCAGTCAAGTGGGTGTGACCATGAGGATTCCTGTGCTATAGAAGTGGTATTCTGTCTTTATTATTGATTATATCATTGTCAATATTTTAGTTGTGATGTATACTGTACTTTCCCAAGGTGACACTACTGGGAGACACTATTAAGGGAATTTTAGGTTTTCTCTGCATTGCTTCTGACTTCATGTTTGTGCATCTAAATTATCCCAAAATTTAAAAGTTAATTCAAAAACTTTCTCAAAGCCCTAAGAGCCATAGGGCTTGGATATGGGTTGTTTGCTACTGTCAATTATGTACAAAGGTAGGGATACATAGAAGATAGAAAGAAGTTGGAAAGATATTGGGTGTGACATAAAAGATTTTATTTAGTTTTTCATGTGGCTTTCGTTGTTCTGAGACATTGTTGTGTACATGGTGCTGGGGTTTAGACTTGCATGCCAGGCAAGTGCTGTAACCACTCAGCCACCACTCCAGCCCTGGATTCCCTCTTTAAAATGACTAAATCACATATTACTGAAGTATGCCCAAAAGTATCATGAGAAACTAGTAAAGGAATGCTCAATTTATTTTGTATATAAAATGCACTGGTAATGTTAATTTCAACAGTGAGGGAATGAAAGCTTATCCCTTTAGTTTAGGAACAAAGCAAAAGTGCCTGCCTAAACACTTATTTTCAATGTAGCATAGAAGGCCTAAGCAGAGCAATAAGGAGATGGATAAAAGGCACGAAAATTGGAATACAAGTCATCAAATATTCTCTCCCTATAGAGATGTGATCTTATCCATAGAAGAACCTGAAGACTGGCAAATAACTCTTGTAAACAATTTCCATAAAGAGGATTAAAAATACAAAAGTCAGTCAGTGAACACCAAAACTGAAATTGGAGTAACAGTTGTATTTTCTGTACTGTCTAAAACAGTTACAAACTTTGGAATATGCTTAGGAAGAACATAGAAGAGATTTCTGGAATATACTTAAGGAACAAATGCATAGAAACAATTACTGTCATATTCATGTAATTTCCTGGATTGGCATAAGTCTTAATATTGTTAAGATGTCAGTACCACCCAGAGGGATCTACAGAATCAATGCCATCCCTATCAAATTCTCAGTGTCATTTTATGCAATATGTTTTTTTTTTTTAAGAGACAGGGACAGTGAGAGAGAGAAAGAATCAATTTTATCTAGTTTTTCACATGGCCTTCATTGCTCCGAGACACTGTTGCGTAGGTGGTGCTGAGTTTTGAACTCGCATACTTGCGCATGCCAGGAAAGTGATGTAACCACTAAGCCACTACTCCAGCCCAATGCAATATGTTTTTGACAGAAAACCCTGTCCACTGTTAATATGGAAAGTCAAGCGCTAAGCTAATGTAGACAAAACAATCAGGTACAGTATGTCCTGAGTAGTGTCTCATCTTTTCTTATCTTTTATTTTGCTTTCTCTTCTCTTCTCACCTTGCTTTTCTTTTCTCTTAACGTATAGAGGGTAGAAGAGTTAATGAGTGTGTTCTTTTTATTCTCCTGAGTCATTCTGTCTTGGTTTCTCCTCCATATCTGTTATGAATAGAATTGTGTCCCTAAATAAATACATTGAAATGATAAACCCTGGATACCACAGAATGGAACATATATGGATAAAGATCATTTACAGACAGGTTTGTTAAACTGAGGTCACACCAGAGCTACATAGGTCCTACATACAAAAGGATGGTTATTGGAATCCAGCAGGACATGCCAAAGATAGTGTGAAGATGGAAGAACAGAGAACATCTTGTATCAAGGGGCAGCCCTGAAGAGCCACAAATGCACTCAAGGAATCCTAGAACTGATCCAGATGTTAGGAAGAAGGGAAAATTCTCTCCCAATAGTTTCAGAAAGATAGTGGCACTGCCAACACTGGTATTTCAACTTTTAGCATCCAGAATAATGAAGCAACTGATTTACCTTGTTTAAAGCCATCCTATTTAGATTCGGTAGTCCATCGGTGCTCAGAAATGAACACAAGACTTCAAACTACTCTAAGTGCTTGTAGGCCTCTCACTGTGGTTGTCATACTGATTTGTAAGGAATAAAGAGGCAGAGAATAAAGAGGATTTGCTTCCTGGAAGCAAAATTAGTGGGGGAAAAAAGGATTGAAAATTACCAAAGAGAGAGAAAATAAACTTTAAAACACTGGATGAATGTTGAGAAGATGAATGGACATGGGAATGTCGGGAAAGGCTTGAGGGAAATGTGAGGAGCTTCGGGACAGATTTCATGGTAGGAGGCTGGGAAATAAGGGACTAGAAGTTCTTAAGATCTAAGTTGTAGCTAAGGGATATAAGCAGCTTGGTGAAAAGCAGCCTGAAACCTAGGATAGGTACACTTACACAGTTGGTGGGTAAGTGACAGGTACAACAGTCCCAAGGAAAGTCTGAAAAGCCCAGAGCAGTAGAGGCCACGTTCAGGATGTCTAGCTTATTCTTGTCCCTCCTGGCAGTAATCTGGCTGCTACTGAGACAGCATCCCAGAGAAACCATCACCAAATGAATGAGCTAGAAAGGGAGATGTTGTGTGGCAACAAATTCCAAGACACCATGAAAATGTTTTTGTGCAGATCCTGTGAGTAGAAATCTTCAAAAACCAGGAGGACCAGCTATGGGATTCTGGAACATTCAGCAATGAGAGGTCTTACATTCTGCCTTTGTATACCTCCCATTGGCTGCCCTCAGAATACTGACCAATCGGAAACATGGCCTGAGTTGTGAGGCAAGATCTTATTGCCTTCGGGAACCGAGACTACTCCCTGTTGTATGTGAACCCTAACGTTTGAACTTCTGCTTTGTAACTTTCTTGTATTCAGATGGTTTCACTGGCAGTCTCACCAGCAGTAGGGAAAGACTGGGAAGAAAAGAGCTCACTGTCCTCATCTGGCACTGAGCGTAACAGGATGGGTACAGGAGTAAGCCATTGAGGAAGTGAAGTATCAAAGGAAGTCTGACAATATGTGGAGCTCATCCCCAGGCCACAGAGGAAGACTAGGGCAGTCAAATACTACACCAGCTGGGCACTTAGAAGAGGATCTTCAGTCGAAAGAGAGCTGTCAGTGAAATGTTCAGCAGGTTATCAAGACTGTTTGTATCCAAATATGCTCTGAAACTTCCCGTAAGTGTCCTAGAATGAGTAACAGAAAAGGTTTCACGTTTAATGACTTTCCTCCTCATCAAAAAATTGGGTTCCATCATATGCAGCCTTGCCTCTCAAGTCTTCAAATTGGTTCTTGTAGCTCTAAACTCAGGTATTAGACCCAGCAAAGGGGTAGGAACACATAATCTAGGGCAACCATAGGTATGTATGTGGTGGGGGGATGGGTGTGTGGGGAGGGAGAGGGAGAAAAGATAGGGAGAGATTTAGGGAGACAGTCAACAATGTAGCATATTCTTTACCCCATCCCTAGAGTCCAAATAATACTTACACAATAATTTAATTATGGGAAATTCACAATCCAAGCATTTATATAGCTTGAAGGGGAAAAATATAGAAGAATCAAGAGACTGGGGTGTGAGTGATGTGGGGGTAATTCTGGCTTAAGAACAAATGCATATCATATTGTTACTTTATATGTATTTATGATTGTACAGTAACAACTCCTTAATAAAAAAAAAAGAGAGAAGAGGATGGATGAGAAACAAGAGTGCATGGTGACTAAAGAGAGCATTGAAAGGGACCAGAGAGAAGAGTGCTTGCCCTTTGCACCATCCTAGCTGAAGATCTGATGAAGAGTTTCAAGTTTTTGAACCTTGGTTGGAGTAGTATTTAAAAGCAAGATTTTAGAACTGAGGATGACTCAATTCAAGAATAGTTATTTAAGCTATTCCAAGTCACAGAGTATTGATAAACCAGAGGTTACCTTAAAACTGGCAAGGGCAGGTTTCTAAAGAGATACATACTATTCTGTTCAGTCTATGCTAAGTTCTGAAAAGTCAAAGGAAATTGCCACCACTGTTATATTTTTAATATAGGTGTTATAGGTTTTACGTAGAAAATGTATGATATACACAATAACAGTTTATAAGATATCGCCATATCCACATTGAAGTGACCCCTTTTAGTAGTCATTGAGCACAGTCAGCACAATTCTTTCCATCAAACAAGACTAAAAGTATGATATAAAAGTTATTTTCCTACATTCATCACAGTTTGATTTATTTTGCCAACACTTCTTCTTGGAAACATAATACAGTGACATTTTTATTCTAAGAATAAAATCTTCCAGTGATTGAAGCATGAGTTGATAATACTTTTTTTCCAGAGAAATATCCTGTCCTATTTTATTAATGATATAAGTACATCAATTTCTCTTTAATTTCCTCACTTAGTGATGATTACAAAACCTTTGCCACATTAACCAACATAAACACTCTCTGTTGCCCACCATCAAGTACCTGTAAAGGTGACAAAACATTTTTAGTGGCCTTGTCATTTTAGACCAGCTGATCATAATAACAATCCATATCATGTTCTGTTCAAGTCAAAGACCATTTTCTAGTGCTATTCAAATGATCTTTGCCAACATGCAGACTGGGTTCAGAATCTATTTAACTTGCATGTTCTGCCCCAAAGGAACTTAGTCATTTTTGGAGTTTCTTTCATGGTTAGCATGTTTCTTTCATGCTTAGCATTTTCCATTAACGTAAAGTGACTTAAATAAATAGCTATTAGAATTTTTTTCTGTGTATACCAAGTATGAATTAGCAAGCACAGTCCCTGGTGTG
This sequence comes from Aplodontia rufa, assembly GCA_004027875.1. NCBI lineage: Eukaryota > Metazoa > Chordata > Mammalia > Rodentia > Aplodontiidae > Aplodontia > Aplodontia rufa. The sequence goes on along the minus strand of PVKS010017123.1, from coordinate 5,693 downwards.
CAAGAAATACCCAAATTCTTTGCTTTAATAAATTGATCACATATCAAACTGCAAAAAAATGAGATTCCCCTTTTTAGCTCTGCCCTGAAACCTGAAGAGAGCACCATATTATCAAAACAGTAAGGTGTCAGAGACCTTGCTGGTTCCCAAGAAAATAGCCTCAAGGATTGCCATAGGTTCCAGAAACTCAGTGCTTGTCTCCCTTACTGAGGGCAGGAAAAAAAATTGGTCAAGTTGGGTGTTTCTTCCCTAGGGCATCACACATGTCCAGTTCTGAGGTCACCCAACTTCTGACAAAGCCTTCTTCCAGTATCCACAAAATGAAATGATAACTTTAGGAACTAATGGAATTTAGTAGTTTATTTAAAAATGCTTTAACTTGGAGCTGCAGAGGTGGCTTAGCTGTAGAGTGCTTGACTGGCATGTGTGAGGACCCAGGTTCAATTCCTAGCACCACAAACACAACTAAGTGGAGGAAGAACAAAAAACAGATGAAAAAGTATTAACGACTCTCAAAAAAGAAAAGACATTATTAAAACAATATCAAAATAGTGCCCTAACTTAAATCAGGTCCTCAAGTTTCCCTGAAGAGTGTAACCTGATGTCCAACATTTGATGAATTACAAGGCCCTCTTCTTGTGTGCAAAAATGTAAATCCTATCTTTTATTTGGAACTAATAACTGATGTTATTATTTTATTTGGAACAGTTAACTGGTGTTAACTGGTGTCTTTAAAGTACTCCAAATTACATGGTGTCCTCAAGTTTCCCTAAGGAAACAGAGATAATCTCCCTAGGTTTTGAACACAAACACAAGAGGCTAATAAACATATAACCATATTTGCATTCCAAAGGTTATTGTGATTTGATTGTTATCTTCAGTGACCACTGCCATGAAACCTTGTTATTAAAAAAGATACTTTTCTTCTACATGCAAAAGCACATAGAATAAAGGAAATTGATAAAAAAGTTTTAATTCTATTGGAAGAATATATTTAGCTACATACTCTCTCTGGATTGCAGGATTCTACTCTGTTTTTGTATTTTAGTGTTGTGTGTGTGTGTTTGTATGTGTGTGTGTGTGTGTGTTTTCTCCTCCTCTAAGCATAAATAATACAATATTAAACTACAGTATTCCTGTAGCATGGAAAACAAACAAATAAACAATAAGAAATAATCATCCAGTGTCCAAGAGGAATCAAAGAAAGAAATGAGTAGAAGGTGATAGAATCCTGACTTCTGATTTTTCTAAATCACTAATAATCAGAGAAATGCAAATCAAAACTACATTAAGATTTCACCTCACTCCAGTCAGATTGGCAAAGATGAAGAATATAAACAGTAACAGATGCAACAGGGGTTGTGGGGAGATAGGAACACTAGCACGCTGAAGACTGATACAGCCACTCTAGAAAGCAGTGTAGAGAATACTCAAAAAATTAGGCTTGGATCCACCATACAATCCAGCTTTGCTTCTTCTGGGTATTTTCCCAGAGGTGTTAGAATCAGCCCATTACAGTAACACAGCAAAATCTATGTTCACAGGAGCTCAATTTACAATAGCTAAATTATGGAACCAACTCAGATGCCCCTCTCTGGATGGAGGGATCCAAAAGCTCTGGTATATATATTCATTAGTATATATCATTCATTGGCTTACTCGATTTCCTTTGTTGAGAAGTTTCTGTTTGGCTCTTTGGCTTATTTATTGTGTGTACACACACACACACACACACACACACATGCAATGGAGTTCTTCAGTTATTAGAAAAAATGATATTGCAGTCTTTGAAGATAAATGGATGGCAATGGATGAAAGTATGGTGAATGAAATTAGCCAAACCCAGAGACTCAATAGTCAAATATTTTGCCTTATTTGTGGAGGCTAGAACAAAACCCTGGCTTGGGTGAAAGGGAGTCAAGCTCACATACTAGACTCACCAAACTAGAAGGAACACATAATCTAGGGGAACCATAGATATGTAGGGAAGGGAGAGGGGAGAGAAAGGAGAGAGTGGAGGGAGGGAGGAGAGGGAGAGATCTGTGGGGGAATCAACAATGCAGCTTAACTCTTTACTCTCCTGAGGAGCCAAATAATACTTATTCAGTAGTTTCATTCTGAATAAAATGAATAATTTTTAAAAAATAAAAAAAGAATGAATAATGAAGGGCGCTGTAGCATTTAGACATTAGAATAGGAACCTCAAGTGATGTTACTAGGACTGCTCATACTTTTCACAGTACTTAGCTTGTCATCAGTTTTGCATCCTTTGTGAAAAATCAATCCATTCACATATCACAATATCACGGATGGTTGTGCTGGGCACTATAGCTGTCTAAGTTTGTCATGTCTTGAAGATTAAATATCAAGAAATATGAGTTGGTCGGAAGCTATTTTATACAGCAAGAGTGAACTGAGATAACTGGCAGTGAGCTTACAAGGCAGTTTATGTCACTTTTGTTAACTCTGTTTCCTATAATGACAGTGCCTTGTTTGGGATTAGAAAATAGGCACCCAATAGGTTACAAATATTTCAGTAACCATGACAATAGTGGAAGAGGAAGAAATGAATGAACAGTGAAGAAGGCATTTCAAACTCTAAAACAAGCAAAGGGCAAAAGATCAATGGAAGGACAGAGACATGTGAGGTGAGGGAGGGGAGGTGGGGAGAGAGAACAAAAGTCAATCCAATGGAGATAGGTAGTGAAGGAGTGAAGCTGGGAACAGTGGCTCAGCAGCTGAGCTGTAGCCCAAAGGATATAAAAGACTGGTTGAATCAGGGAGGGAAAGCAGCCTGAAGTTCAGGGAGATACACAGGCTCAGGTCAGTAGGGGATACCTCTTCAGTCCCCCAGAGTAGGGCTGAGAAGCCCAGAGCAGGAGAGACCAGGCCCAGCATGGCAAGAATGTTCTTGTCCTACCTGGTAGAATCCTTGCTGCTGCTGGGCCAATTTTCCAGGGAGACCACAGTAAGTTCACCAAAACACCTGTCCAAAAGTGTATGTCACAACAAATTCGTCAATTATGTTAAGGACACATGCGAGAATATCATGAACAATTTTTCTTACTGTTTGCATTTTCACTTTTCTAAAAGGAACAGTCTCTCCAGGACTGTCATTTGTGACAACATGTAATTCTTACTGGGAAGGTAGTCTTCACCTCTCTTCTTTTGTCATTGGTATAATAACATCAACTATTCACTATGATACCTACTATACATATTTTACTCACACCTTTAATTATCCATGACACTTCCACTGAGCAGTGCATGGCAGTAACCAGTTTTAGAAGTTTGTATCAAGGCACAGGTACTGGTAGAGAAATGAAAAAACCAATCCTTTTACTTGAGTCTTTCTTTCTCCTTTTTCTTTTACCCTGTGACAGATATTTGCATAACTTCTTGGGTAAACAAGCATTTACAAATGATGGGAAGAGCAGGTTAAAGGAGAATCTCTTTGACTTTTCTGATATTGGATTCATTTGTGCTAATGATTGGTTAAAAGGTGCACCTATACCAATCTGGACGGATGTATAGGGAACAGCAGCAATTGAAATACTTTTTTTTTTCTTTGTAAAATGAGTTTCATTGGCGGTTTTTCTCTTCATTTGCATTTATTTAGCATAGTTCTCAAAACACTTCAGTGAAATTGAACCTCCTGCTGTAAGCAATGGACCTGAAAAACAGGGTGTGGGCAATGTGGGGATAATTCCAGTTTAAAGACATATGCATATCATATTGTTACTTTATATGCATTTATGATTGTACAAAAACTTGACTCTTTAATAAAAAATTCTTTAAAAGTACCTGAAAACAGAATTTAAAAATGAGTAGGAGAAGTCTTTAATTCATATATGACCCAAGCAAGCACAGTGTTCATTTCTCTTATCCTGCACTTGGAAGCACCAGTTTCTTCATGTAGCCTAAAAACTAGAAGAACAAGGGTATATTTGTGGTGGAATGTATTGTCACTTGCTGATAACTACTTGAAATACTGTTATTCCCTTGTAACAGCTTTAAGAAACAGCATTAAAGTATGCAATGTTTGACTTGTATTTCCTGCTATGATAGAGATACATAAAATCTGACAAATCCATATTTATAAGCATTAAGCATTTGCTTAATGAATTGAAAGAGTTTTAGTTCTACTACTAGCAGTACTGAGTTACAGAGCATATTTTCTAAAAAAAAATTAAGCACTTAGTTTCAGGTGTTTTAAATATGGCATGTGTCCTGGATTGGAGGAAAGTGGGTAGTTTTTTAAAAATTAAATGTTATTTTGAGACAGGGTCTCACTGATTTGCCCAGGCCAGCTTCAAACTAGGAATCCTCCTACGTCAGCCTCCTGAGTGACTGGGATTGCAGGCATATACCACCATGCCCAGCTCATGTAGATGTTTTAAAATATTCTTTCCTATGGTTTCTTGCCCTTATTTCCTGCATGTCTTCTCCACATTCATATTCAACCTGTCATTTTCAAAAAAAAAGAAAAAACTAGAAACTTACCTTTTTATTAGAGAATACTAACTTTCCAATAGAGTTTAACCATCTATGCTTTGGAATCTAGTCCTTAGTAGGATGATTGGCACTTCAGAATAGCCAACTGTCCATTGTCCCCACTGGCAACTTGAGCCCTTACCCTAGCCCAATAGTTCTCCAGTGTAGTAGCACCTTAGAATCACCTGGCAATCTCTAAAATCTCCCCCTGCCTATATCACACTCTGGAACAAGTTAGTATATGTGGTTGTAGAAGCCAGGTTTCAGTATTTGTGGACATTTCCAGTTGTTCAGTGTGTTGCAAAGCTGGGGAATCATCATCTCACTATTTCCCAAAGACCCTGTAGAAAGGAATAATTCAATTTCATTTATTGCCTACTAATCTCTGTGGAATTTGTAATGTAATATACAGCTTTTATATATACATATATATGTATACCCATACATATATACCTATAAACATATATGCATATATGTATGTGTATATCTAAAAGTTGTAATACATATGTTACACATATATGCATGCACAATACACATGTGCACATATATGTATAAGTGTAAATACATATATACATATGTGTACAGACACACACACACACACAAAGTCATTAGCAAAAATGGAGGAAAAGTAAGGGAAGTAAATGAGGACCAGAGGCAAGCATCACTGTACCATTTGAGTGCTGAGGGACCAAAGTAGCATCTGACAAAGTCAGAGTGGTTGTAGAAACCTATTCACAGTGTGACCTAGAGGAGATGAGAAGTGAAAATCTTCAGATTGATACTCAAATAATGCTTCAATATGACCCCCCAAAACCTTAATTCATTGAAAGTAGAAAATTTCAACACTTGTGGTTTTATGCCCAAATGGCCTATGCTGACAAGGTCATAAAAAATGTAATAACTTTTATAGGCATGTAGTATTAGGTGTGTATTTAAGAAGCTGTCACATTGGTTAAAGAAATAAAAGTTTTAATATAATTATAAAATTAATAAAATTTAAAAACATTTGATATGATAATATTATCACTAAAAAAGACAGAGGCCTAGCAGCAAGAGGATTAATTAGAGAAAATACAATCATGGAAAGACTATATTATTACAAGCCAAATGAAAAATGTAAAGCCTCATAAAGATTTCTTATGTTCTAATGATTAGTAATGAATGAATTGTGTATCTGTGAGGATGTCTGAGAAATCCAC
>PVKS010017122.1:0-42637 GCA_004027875.1 Aplodontia rufa | reverse complement strand
ACCATTCCTCTGTGACATGCATCCACCTTGTTGTGTGTAGCTCCTGTTTCCTTTCCACAGCTGTATAGTATTCCATCTCTGGCTGTAGCACAGGGCATGTGTCCTGGTGGTGAATTCTAGGTTCTTTCTAGTGCTGGGCAGTTGCTGCTGTGTTGAGCTGCTCTGACCTTCTGTGAAGTGGAATTGCTATTAAGGGCATCCCTCAGTTTCAAAAGTGGGACCTCGGGGCCTGTAGGTGGCATTTCCATCCACTGAGGCCCTGGCCTTGGACTCCGCGGGGAATGTGAGAACCACTGCTGATGCTCATGCAGTCCAAATGGGGCGCTGTTGCCAGGAGCCGCCTGGTTCCAAGGACTGGGCCTTGAGGTCCTGCATTGCTAACAAGCTCCCTGAGGTCACGCTGCAACATGGCGACCTTCGTGTGAGAAGTGCAGCTGGTCCAACCTGGCCTCCTTTGCCTTGGCCTGGGGCTCCCGGGCCTTCCCTGAGGGGGTGGTCTAGGGACAGGAAAGCAGGGACGTCCCACTGTCCCCAGGCGGGAACCCCCTGGGGTCACTGTTGTGCACTTGAGGACTGCTTAGCTCCTGGCACTACCCATGATGCGTTTGTCCAGGCGGAGGTGAGAGTCACAGGTCTGCCCATTCCAAAGGAGCCATCTCGCCTGGCCTCTGGGCTGTACTCACTTCTTCCCTTTGTCCCTAAGACTAAGAAGCCTGTCCAGGGTCTAAAGGCCTGCCGAGTCCTCACGGGGAAGGGGCCGGTGGCTTCTGTAGGTGTCCCCCTGGAAGATGGCCACAGGCCTTGGACGCAGCTTCAGGTGGCCTTCCTGGGAGTGTCTCCACTTAGACCTCCTGGTCTTGCAGCCGGGTGCCACCACCACACCCAGGGGCCCTGACATGGGCTCTCCTGACACCGCACACTGGATGGGGGGGTCCTGGACAGCACTCGGGTTCACATGGGAGGCCAGGGAGTAGTCAGCTCAGGAGCCTGAGAGAGCCAGGTCCAGTCTTGGATGGCGGCCACCAATCCTGGGGCCATCTGGTATCCATGTGGCTGAATCAAGAGATTGGAGGACGTGGTGGGGGCACCCAGGCCTCCCTCTGTAGGACCCTGAGGTGCTAGGGGGCCTGAGAAGGGACCCCTGCCCCCTTTGGAACTCTGGCCTTGCTGCTACCTCTGGCTCCTGGGTCAGCTGTCCCTTGCAGGATGTAGTGAAGGGGCACCACGGGTTGCCTGTCCCGATCGCCCCTGCCCCCAGCACAGAGCCATCTCCTCGTGACTCTGGATGGGCCCCAACACCTAGAATGGGCACGCTGGGCTCTGGCGTGGACCGCAGCTGGCCTGGTACAATGAGGCCCTGTGCAGTGAAGGCAGCAGATGTCCAGCCGCCCCTCCCTGGCTTTGCTGCAGTCCCACCTGGTACCCAAGGCATCCTGCCCAAGCTGCCTCCTCCCAGGGGCCATGTTGGGCCTCGTGGTCGTCCTCCTATCCTCTGCCTCCCACTGCCCGCCCTCCCCTGCCTGATCTCCCCCTGTCACCTGGGCCGGCCTGGTTCCCCAGCAACTCTGCAGGACCCCGAGCCCACCCACTCCTTCTCCTCCACCCTGGCACCCAAGTGTGGGGCACTGTTTACCGAGCAGGAGCTTTAATCGGAGGAGCCCCACCCTGCCACACACTGCTGGGCCTTCAGGGCCCCGCTCCAGGACATGAACTGATGCCGCCCCTGCTTTCCAGTCGCTGTTGTTCCTGGGGCTGCTGGCCGCCGGCTGCCTGGGCCTGAACCTCGCCTTCCTGGCGGCTTACCTGGTGTACGCGTGCTGCCGCCAGCAGGACCACGTGGTGCCGACCAAGCAGCGCAACTCCTGCTGTGTCACCTGGGCGGCAGTGCTGGCTGGCCTCGTCTGCTGGTAAGTGTCCCTTCCCACGGCCCAGGGTGCTCGCTCAGTCTTCATGAGAAGGGACCAGAACGGGAAAGCCAGCCTGCTCGGGCCCCAGCCATCTGTGGCTTAACCGTGGTTAAGTGGCACCTCTGCCCCTGCCCGCCGCAGGCCCAAAGTGGCCCACCGGCTGTCTGGCCACGTTCTGCTACTGGAGTGAGCGAGCTTGTCCCCAGAATGGGTGCTGTCCCTGTTCTTGCCAAGCACTGGGGACCTGGGGTGGTGATGGGCCCTAGGGTGTCCCTAGTAGCCCAGGTCCACCCTGCCGCAGTGCGGGACCATGCCTGGTAGCCACAGAGGTGACACTCCCGGACGGTGGGCCTCTGCTGTCCCTGTCCCCTCCCTCTTTCCTCTCTGGGTCTCTGAGGTCAGAAGAAAATCTGACTGTAGCCCAGATCCATTCCGTCTTCTCAGAAGATCGATAGCTGTTAGCGCATGGGTTGGCTCTGTGCTCTGGGTCAGGAGGTGAGGATTTCCAGCCTGCACTGCCGGGTGCAGCGTGCCAGGGCGGTGTCCACGCACACGCCAGCAGTTTCCAGAAGGTTCTGTGTTTTCCTCGTTTTCGTGTGTCTAGAGGCTTTTCCAAAGGCCTAGAGTCTCCCCTGAGCTCTGGTGGGGCTCGGCTACAGAACTGGACCTGGGACCCAGGATGCTGGGTTCCAACCTGCGGGTGACTCCTCACTACTGCACCGTTCTGCTAGAACGCGTTGTTTACCCTGCCCGCTGACGTCCCGCTGACACCAAAGGACGGTCGAGCCCCAAGCAGGAGCCCTGGAAAGGGCTGAGGAGACGGACAGTGGGGCTTAAATGGCTTTTTTTTTTTTTTTTTTTTTGGATACTGGGGTTGGAACCCAGGGGTGCTCTACCACTCAGCCACATCCCCTGCCCTTTGGATTTTTTATTTGGAGATGGGGTCTGACTAAGTTGCTGAGGCTGTTCTTGAGCTTGTGATCCTCCTGCCTCAGCCTCCCAAGTTGCTGGGATTACAGGGACGGAGCCCAGCTTCAGCAGGAAGTGGCCGTGGTGGGGAGAAATCTCAGGGTGATGAAGGGGGAGGAGGCAGATGGGACCTGGACCACGTGCAGCTTACAGACTGTTAGCCATCTGAGTCTTTTATTTATTTTTTAAAAGAGAGAAGGAGAAAGAGAGATATCAATTTTATTCATTTTTCATCCGGTTCTGATTTCTCCAACACCCAGTTTTGTAGACAGTGCTGGGGTTCAAACTCAAGTCCTCACACATGCCAGGCAAGCTCTCTAACCACTGAGCTACTGCTCTAGCCCATTGAGTCTTTTATTTATTTATTTTAAAGAGAGAGAAAGAGAGAATCTATTTTATTTGGTTTCTCGTGTGGCTTTTGTTGCTCCGACACTTAGCTGTGTATGCGGTGCTGGGGTTTGAACCTGGGCCCTCACACATTCCAGGCAAGCACCGTACTGCCGAGCCACCGCTCCAGCCCTGAGTTGACAAAGAGGTGGGGTGACCAGGCAAATCAGGTTTCAGCAAAAGCCAGACCCACCGGAACATTCACATTCGGAGCAGAGGGGCTTGAATGTGAAGAAGTGGTCACCTGGGTGACAGGAGGAGCTCCAAGGCCAAATGCGCACGGCAGGAGACTCTGAAATCAGCAATGGCAGGAAGCCACTAGCACAGGGCCAGGGGGGAGAGGCCGTGTCACCCTGTGGTGGGAACCACACAGCGGGCTCAGTGCAGCTGCACAGGGGGAAGCACCCGGCACCCCTCCCTGCACCTCCAGGCTCCTGCCTGTCCCCATCGGGAGCCAGCTGGCTGGGGTCAGCCCCTGTGATGCAGAGGAGTGATGGTTGAAGGACAGACAGGCTCAGGACCAGTCCAGTGATTGTCAAAGTGACCAAGGGTGGGCTGGGGCAAGTGGGGGCCACCGTGGGCACAGGGAGAGAGGACAGGATGTGTGGACAGGTTGGGTGGGGACGCCAGCTGGAAGTGGAGGTGGAAGATTGCTCCCCAGGTTCTGGGTGCCAGGAGAGGGAGGTGCTCACTGAGTTTGGGGGTCTGTGAAACCTCACGCAGCAACGCTGAGGGCGCTGGTGGCAAATCCCAGGGTTGCCAGAGTGGACCATGTGGCAGCCAGGCCCATGGGGGCGGGAAGAGCAGAGTGAGCTGATGAGGCTGGGACCCCACCTGGAGGAAGCCCAGGGCTTCCAGAGCCAAGGTGAGCTGGCCAAGGAGACAGGAAGGGGTGGCCAGCAAGGGGAGGGCGGCCATGGGCACAGGAGCCACGGGCGGTATTTCCGGAGGGGACAGCCACACCAGCCCCTGCAAGCAGGATGCATTGGGAAGTACCCTAGGTCATTCAGTCGCTTTGCAGGAGATGGGGGGGCAAGAAAAGAGGCAGAGGAGGGGCGTGGAGAAAGCGGGTGGCGAAGGGGTGGAGGTGAATGGGGGGGGTCTCAGGGGGTGGGGCAGGTCCAGCTCTGCCACCCAGGACCCAAGGAAGAGGGAGATGGGATCCGTAGGTGTGCACAAGCCATCCCCGGAAAGGTGAGAGGACAGAAGAGGGGCCGCACTGTGCCCCCTTGTGCAAGGACAGTGATTTTGGATTTGGGGCAGAGTCAACAAATCCTTTATTCTGTCTTTTCCTTCAAGCAAAATAGTTTTTCATGGTCCAGGAAGGACGCATGACACCAGGAGGGACCAAGAGACCCTCATTAGGCTGGGTGTGGTGGTGAACGCCTATAACCCCAGCTACTTGAGAGGCTGAGGCAGGAGGATCGTGAGTTTGAGGCCTGCATGGGCAAGTCCCTGTCTAAGGGCTGGGGGAGCATCTCAGTGGTTAGCGCATGCCTGGGTTCCATCTCCAGCACCAAAATATGAGTGAGAGAGAGAGAGAGAGAGAAAGCCAGGGTGACTTCTGGCCCCAGAAGGCCAGGTGCCAGTTCCCAGCCACTCCTGCACCATCTCCCACAAACTCACAGAGCAGGGAGAGAGCAAAGCAGCAGAGTGGCCCCCGTTCTCCGAAGCAAGGAAAGAGGGAGTCAGAATGCGGAGAAGCCTGGCCTTCGTGCTGAAGCCTCAGAAAACTCTAGACTGCGGCTCTGGTGGCTGGGGGAGACAAACGCAAGGGCGAACACAAGTGACTTCCCCTTTGAGGGCAGGGATGTCGGCCTGTGGTGGAGAGCCCCCCGGGGTGTGAGCCCCCGCACCCAAAACCAAAACAACAAACAAGACAGCGTTGCTTTCTTCTCGGTGAAGCCACCAGCTGGAAGGTGGCGGAGACGCCACACTTTTAACGTTCACGACCTGGCACCTCGACACTGGAGACAGACGCCCAGGTGCCACCAGGTGACTTCAAGCTTGTACAACTGGTGGAATTTATGCAGCGGATTCAGACGCTCTGTGTGTGTGAGTGTGTGTGCGTGTGGTGTGTGTTGTGTGTGTGGTATAGTGTGGGTGGGTGTGTGTGTGGTGTGGTGTAGTGTGTGCAGTGTATATGGTGTGTGTGCATATGGTGTATGTTTGTGTGGGATGTGTGTGGTGTGTGTTGTGTGTGTGGTGTAGTGTGTGGTGTTTGTTATGTGTGTTGTGTATGTGTTGTGTGTAGTGTGGGGGGTGTGGTGTAGTGTGTAGGGGCATATGTGGTGTAGTGTGGGGGGTGTGGTGTTGTGTGTGGTGTGTATTGTGTGTGTGTGTGGTGTGTGTTGTGTGTGTGGTGTAGCATGTGTTGTGTGTATTGTGTGTGTGGTGTAGTGGGTGTGTGTGTGTGTGTGGTGGACACAGAGCAGGGGTGGGGGACAGGGAGGGAGGAAGCATGCAGGAACCTCCATCTAAAATTCTGGGGCTGGAGCGGTGGCTCAGTGGTTGGAACGCTTTCCTGGCGTGCGTGAGGACCCAGGTTCGAACCCCAGCACCACATACACAACTAAGTATTGAAGAAATAAAAAGCAGATGAAAAAAATGAATGAAATTGATTCCATCTCTATCTTTAAAATCAATCAATCAATAAATGTACAGTTCTCAGACCAACGGGTCCAGGGGGCCCAGCGTGGGGGCTGCTTACCCACACCTTGAGGAGCATTCCAGGTGATGCTGGACCCATGGGCCACATCCTGAAGAGCAGTGGATCGGGGTGAGGGCTCCCTGGAAGCAGGTTTCTAGAACAAGCTGCCAGGGCTTCCATCCTAGGCTCTGTCCTATTCAAAGAGATGAGGGTAGGCCTGGGTGCCTTTAGCTTCCTCCCTCCGCCCCCAAATTAGAGTTTCGGATGAAAACTGGAGAAGCTGCTGAATCAGTCTTACTCCAGTCCCAAGAGGCGGGGATCAGATTGAATACAATCCATGACAGACAAGGTTTGCAATGATTGGTTCAGGCTGGAACGCTGGACGAACACCAACCAGATGAACCTTCGCAGAGAGATTTCAAGTTCTGCTTTTGGTTAAAACTAAACAAAAATCAATACAGCACTTTGGAAGGAGGAGCGACTGGACTTAGAGCAATTCCTGTGAAGAAATCCAGGCACTGTTAGACCACAAGGTCAGGGGCACCAGGGAGGGGAGGAGCCTAGAGCACTGGACCCCACGCCTGGGGCTGAGTGGGCCGCCTGGCCTTGAGGACTCTGTTCAGAGCCACGTCTAAGAGTGACACTGACCAGGTGGACAGTTGCATCAGGGGTACTTTGATGACGTAGAACAGGGTCTGCAGACCTTAGCCCCAAGGAGGATACCTGGAGGACTTAGACGGGATGGGAGGGAGGCACAGGCCACAGTGAGATGTCTGATGTGCTGTAAGAAGAATCAGAAGCATGTCCTGGGCTGCCCGAGAGGACAAACCGGGGAGACAGATGTCTATACGCGGGGACTTCGCAGCAGGCTGTACGCGGGTGTCAGGGGAAAGGGTGGAGATGGTGAGGGAATCCTGATTCCTAGAGGTGTCAGGAGAGACCCAGGGTCAGCCCTGGCCTGTGTGCTCACTAGGCCTCAGGGTGAGCGGGTAGTGTAGAGTCACCTAGGGCACCCACACCCCACCCAGACCCACTGCAGGGGAGTCCTGGGGCGGTCCCATGGTCTCCCACTGCTCAGAATCGCAGGACTAGAGGACAGCTTTTCCTGTTGTCCCAGCAAAGTGTGCTATAGACAAGCTGGCTCCTGCTCTGTAACTTGCCCCCAAATATCATCCCCTCGCCCCAGCCCCCAGGAAAGAGCTCTTTGCTCTGTGGTGCGCACAGCACTCAGCCAAGGCACCCTTCAGTAGCTGAGTGGGTGAAGAGCTGAGATCGGTCTGGTCAGCAGAATATTACACAGCACAGAAAGATGCTGCTGGGTTGCAAAACATAGAGGAGCCCACCCCCGCCCCGCCCCCGTGCCTGTTGCTAAGGGAAAGAAGCCAATCTGCAAAAGCTACCTACTGTGCGAGTCCAACCCTATGAACCATGAAGACGGCAGCAAGATCAGAGATGGGAGGAAGGAGGGATGAACAGCAGAGAGCAGGGAGCTTTAGGGCCATGAAACCAGTGTGCATAACACGGTGATGGGGGATACACACCACACACACAAACACACACACAAATATACACACACCACATACACAAATATACACAAACACACATACCACACACAAACACCACACAAGCACACATACAAATATACAAACGCACGCACAAATACAAACGTGCACACACACACGCACACACCGGGCTCAAGGTTGTAGGGAGGCACAGGTGGACAGGTAGGCGTCCGTGTCCGTAGCAGCTGCACGCGGAGGGGGCGAATGTGGCAGCTCCGTGCTCGCCGCTCCGTTTCTGTGAACTAAAATGCTCTGAAGCACCGTAGCTGTTCAAGACGAACACCAAGGCTCCGGGTGTCACCTGTAACCTTCAGGGTCTCCTTTGCAGCGCTGCGGTGGGCGCAGGCTTTTACGGCAACAGCGAGGCTCACGACGGGGCGCACCAGCTGATCTTCTCCTTGGAGAACGCGAACCACACCTTCTCTGGGATCGACGATCTGGTAAGGCTCGTGGGCAGTTGTCCTGGGGTGGACACAGCCCGTGAGGTCAGCGTGGCCAGCACAAGAGGGCCAGGCACAAAGCTGCACATTGCGCGCCTGGGGGTGCTACGGGGTAGGACGGCCCTCTGGGCTCCAGTTGCCCCTGCCTAGGGTGAGTGGGCAATTTTTGTTTCCAGTCCAGGAAGGGATTTGGGGAAAATCCCATTCATTCTCAGAGAGCTGACCGCTTTCCCATTTGCTGGTGACCTTTCCCCCTTGAACATGGAAAGTCAGCCCCAGTGCTTTTATTTTTGGACCAAGAATTGAACTCAGGGGTGCTTTTAACCACTGAGCCACATCCCCTGCCCTTTTTATTTTTTATTTAGAGACAGGGTCTCACAATGTCACTATGGTGCTTAGGGCCTCACAAAGTTGCTAAGGCTGGCCTCAAACTTAAGATCCTCCCCCCTCAGCCTCCCAAGCCACTGGGATTACAGGCGTGCACTGCCACACCTGGCAGCCCCACCGCACTTCATACCTTTACATGCTGCTTACAGTGCCCTGTGGGGTCCCGGAGAATGGTCAAGGGGAAAAGCTCTTCAGAAATGAGAAGGGCTGAGGGCGTGACTCAGTGGCAGAGGGCTTCTCTCCATGTGAGCCTCCCAGGATGGGGAGGCAGGTGGAGACATTCCACCTAAAACCCAGTGTCCTGTCTCAGGGGTGTGGCTTTGCCTGTGACTCCAGCTAGGGATTGAAGGACCGTGCTGGCCTGGCCAGACAAGAAGCTGGAGCTTTAGAGGAAGGGAAGAGCAGCTCTCCCGCCTCGGGCTTGAGGGGCAGAGGGTTCTCTACTTCCCCCTTGGCCCCAAGAGCCAGGTCTTTTCCGCTGACTTTCTCCCGGTCTTGTGGTAGCACTAGGTGTTTCCTAAGAACTGGGCTCTGGTAGAAAAGGCAGAGGGCAGATTTCCGGGAAGCCAGTCCTTGGGCTTCTCTGGGCCCCATTCCTGATCCTCTTCAGAAAGGTCCCCAGCAGAGGGGTGAGGTGACAGCCACAAAAGGCCCATTTGCATTAAGCAGCCTCCATGACAAAAACCCAAGCGCTCATTGGAGACTTTCAGTCACTGCCCCAGCTTCCTTCACAAGAGGTCTGACCTCTTTACTAAGCTCCCCTGATCCTTCAGTCATCCTGTCATCTGGGGGCCCTCCCGGACAGGGCTCATCTTAAAGAGACAGCATGCTCTGCTCCTGCCTTGAAAATGGGGGAGACAGATCTGCCCTCCAGAGAAGACCCTTCCCAGCCTCAGCCTCCTCCCCTGTGTCCCCTGAGACTAGCTTCTGGGAGACAGCTGCTACACATGGTCTGGATGCTGGGCCGGGCAGCTTCCGGGGTGGAGGAGCTGAGGGTGTGCGCAGCCTGGTTGGTGTAACCCAGCCCCCAGAAGCTCAGCCTCTGGCACCCCACCCTTGCCCCAGGCCCTGGTCGGGAAGGGGTCTCCATGGTCAATGGCCTCTGGCCCATCTCCCTTCCTGCTACCTCCGCCTTCTCCACCCTTCAGTACCAGAAGAGGAACCCAGCCCAGAGATGAGAACCTTGCTCAGGAAAGCCCCACAGCCTTGACCTTCCCGGGCTGAAGCTCCTGGCAAAAAAATAGTTCTTCAGTCCTTATCTCCCGGAGGAGGGAGGAGGCCACACAGGGAGATAGCTGGAGCCAGCCAGGGACCTGGGAACACTCTGGGGGCCAGGTTTGGGTCCTGGTTGCAAGCCCATTCTCAGATCCCCTGTTTCCCTGGAGTCCAGCCTCTTGCCTGCCCCACTGTTACTGAAAAGTGGGCACTGCTTCTGATCTGCTGGCTTCCCCTGGTCCTTTGGGGAGGTCCCATAGGGACCTGGCTGGGGACCTTGAGGCTGCTGCTCTTGGCTCCGAAGGAGGAATGCCTGTACCAAAGGAGTGATATCAGGAGAATCAGGTAGCCTGGAAAGCCTGGAGGGATAGCTAAGATAATGAGTGTCATTATCATAACCTTGAAGTAGACCAGAGGCTGGGGCCGGGCTGGGGGAGGCATCAGGGTGGGGAACTCTTGGGCGGGTTGGGCCACTCAGGCCCCCGGGCCTTGCTAGAGCCCAGATCAGGCCATCAAGTAATCAAGCACAGCCCAGAGGGCCTCTGCTGGAACCTCACCTGGGTCCTTCCACCACCAGGGAAGGTCGTACCTCGGTGGTGGAGGTGGCATTTGGGAATGCTGGGTGGGCAGACACCAGGGGATATGGACCTAGCACCCAGCATGTAGCTCGCTGGTGATGGGAGCTGGATCCTGCGCCTCACCCACAGGACCAGAACCAATCTCTCCCGGGTTTAGGAAGCTTTCCAGTAAGCCCTGGGCTCTGCTGACTTAGGTCTGCACCTGGGGGCTGAACCAGGGGCACATCACCACTGAGTTACACTCCGGGTCCTTCCTATTCTTTTATTTTGAGACAAGGTCTCCCTAAGTTGCCCAGGCTGACCTTGAATTTGCAATCCTCCTGCCTCAGCCTCCTGAGTTGCTGGGATTACAGGTGTACCCTGTTCTCTGGCCAGTGTGGCTCTCTCCCATGAGCCTGAAGCAGGCTTGTGGCAGCCCTTGGGGGAAAAAACCAGGAGCCTGGGGGCTGCATGCTGTCGGAGGCTGAAGGGGCCTACCTCCTTTCCAGCAAGAATCGGAACCCAGGCTCAGTGTTCTTGCAGTCTCTTGTCTTCATGGGTCCCAGATGCGCCCACTTGCACCTGTTCCACACCTGGCCCGCCACCCTCTCAGATAACCTCATTAAATTGAGGAGCTTCTCGAACTTGGGTGTGCTTCGGCATCGCCTGAGGGCTTGTTAGGCGCTGAGAATCTGGGTTTGTCACAAGCTCCCAGGTGCTGCTGCTGGCCAGGGACCACACTTTGAGAGCCACAGTCCCATCCTATGATGGGCTCTTCCACCACCACCTAGCAGGTCCCCAGCCCGCTGGTTCACAGAGCTCCACCTCTAGGGCAGCTCACCGCTGGCTCCCTGGGAGGGGTGCCCTGTGTGTTGACCTGAACCTCTCAGGAACTGGGCGCAGGGAGAAGTGCAGATCTAAGTAGGTCAGTGTTGTGATTTTAATTTTTTTTTTTGAAATTTTGTTTTGTTTCCTATGGGAAAACATCAAGAGGAAAGACAGGCTTGGTAGATGTTTATTGTTTTGTGTTTTATTTTCAAAGAGGGGTTTAAGAAGTAGAATAGTTAAAAAATCAGAGCTGTCGAAAAAGAAAAAAAGTAGATTTTGGGGAAAAGTTTGACGTAGTTTGTAGTACTGGTTGGCTCGTAGTCTGCCATGTGATGGTAGTGTCTTTGTGTCAGGGTACAAAGCCTTTCTCCCTGTGTCTTGTGAAATTGGACGGGAGAGCTAAGCTTGCTACTTAGTTAATAAATGCGCTTGGGCATGGTGCTAGGGTTTTCCTCCCTAGAGGAACCTCTCAAGTACCCAGATCTCTCTGTCTTGGTGTCCCTTAGTCCTTTCACCAGCTCCTAAGAATCAGGCACAAACCAGAAAACAAACCAGCCATGCATGGGACACTGAGAAAATAAAACGAAGTGAAACAAAGAGTGCCCTTCTCTTTTCTAGAACCAGGAAGTCACAGTTCAGGGCAGATGGGAAAAGCCGCAGGGCCAGTAACATTGATGCAAAGTCACCACGCCTTCCCTGGGGAAGCGGCTGCCCCTCCTTTGTCTCATTTTTATCTTCCCTGTCTCTGGGAGCTGCTTGCTGCGGATTAGCACAGCTGCCCCACTTCCAGCGCCTGAGCTTCTGGGGCTGGGTGACTGTGACTGCCTGGAAACAACAAAGCCCTTCCTGCCCCCGCTGCTGAGCTGAGAGCTGAGGGCAGCACCTGCACCTGTGCTGTTTGAAAGCACCTCTGCAAAACCGGCCCCACCTGTGCCCCTTATGCGACAGCCAGTGAGGACAGTCACTGCTCTCCTTCTGTCCCTGCCTTTGCACGGACAGAGGTGGACCTTGAGGTCCACACTCGGCTGCGCGCCTTTAGGATCCTGTCCCCACACCTGGCAGGACAAACGTCCAGACCGAGCACCCAGAGAAGGCTGGGTTTCTTCCTCCAGCTCCTGTCCGGCTCTCCAGGGGATGGGCTCTGTCTGTTTCTCCAAAGCCCTATTGTTCTGCCCTGCCCCGGGAGCTGAGCCTGCGCCTGGCTGATTCCACAACAAACCCTCCTCTTGCAGGGCTAGAAATCCCATTGTGGGAATGAGGGCAAGGTGGCCACATGAAAGTGCTTCCGTGTAAACATTTTATTTCCTTAAGAGAGAATTCACGGGCCCCAGGGTTTCAAGTTTTCAGTGCGTCTTCAAGGAAGGAGGGTGGATTGTTTGTTCCTCCTCTGGGGTCTTTTTTACACAGATGGAGGATCCCTTATTCGAAATGTTTGGGGCCAGAGGTGTTTGAGAGTTTGGAGTCTTTGGGATTTGGGAATGTCTGCATAGATCTGACTGCTGGAGCTTTGCGAAGCTTGGGGTTTGGGATTTTCGGATTCGGGATGTCCACCTGTACTAAGGCGCTGGACTTTGCAGCCTGGGTCCTGGGTGAGGTCGGAGCAGGGCCTGCTGCCTGCTTTGGGGGAGCTGGCCGGGTGTGACCCCCCAGGTTTCTGTCACTGCAACAAGCGCCTGAGATGATCCGCTTAGAAAGGGTTCTTTTTGGCTGAAGATTCAGGAGGTTTCCATCCCTGGTTGACCCAGGGTTTTTGCACCTGTGGCGAAGCAGCTCATCATGGCAGGGAGCAGAAGCAGAAGTAGAGCCACTCACCTCACAGCTGGGAAGCAAAAAAGAAGAGGAGACTGGGGTCCCACTACCCCCTTAAAGGATAAGCCCCAGTGACCCCAAGACCTCTCACAAGGCCCCGAAGTTTCTACCACTTTCCAGTATCACCAAGCTGGTCCATTGAGGGACATCGTAGACCCGAACTGTGGCGGTGGCAGGCCTCTGGTTCCAGTCCCTCCTCCAAGGTAGCAGTGTGCCAAACTCTCAGGGCTGGGCCAGCAAAGTGCTTGCCCTTAAGCCACGGTGCCATCGCTGCTGCTTGTGGAGACCTCCGAAGTTTGAGAGCCGCCTGCCTGGCTTCCCTCTGCTACCAGCGGGGTAGCCTCTGAGCCCTGCCTCTCCCTAGGTATCGGAAAATGTGGAGAAGATGAAGGTGGACCTAGAGCAGCGCCTGGCCCGGCTGCACGAGCTCTTCGCTGCCCGGGGCGACTACATCCAGACCCTGAAGTTCATGCAGCAGATGGCAGGCAACATTGTCCTCCAGCTCTCAGGACTGCCTGTGTGGAGTGGGGTCACCTCGCAGCTCACCGAGCTGGCCCACCTGACTGGCTCTGTGGAGTACTACAGGTGAGTGTGGGAGGTGGTGAGGCTGCGCCGGAGGCCCAGCAGGGCCCAGCCTCCACACTAGCCTCTGAGCTGCCCACCTTATTAGACTGCTCCCCATTCCTGCACCCTCCACCCCACCTTATTAGAATTCACCCCTGTTCCTGCATCCTCTTCCTCACCTTATTAGACTGCTCCCCATTCCTGCATCTTCTACCCCACCTTATTAGATGCACCCCATTTCTCCATCCTCTACCCCACCTTGTTAGAATGCACCCCCGTTCCTATATCCTCAAGCTCTTGGATGTCCATTTACATCTCTCCTGACTCCTTGTCCCAGGTGAAGTCCCTGGACACAGGTCAGCAACCCCACCCTGGCTGGCCTCCCCCAGGGACAAGGTCTAGGAGAGCTTCTCTGGCAAAAGTCAAGGAAGGAAGCAGCAATCTAGGTCTTAGTGTGACCACCCAGCCATATGGCAAGCTTGACTCGAGTGCGTGTCATTTGTGAAGTGCACATCATTGTACTCCTGGGGCCTGGTCCCCAGCACACAGGAGGCCCAAGGGTGGGACAGATGCATGAGTTGTGTGAAGAAGCAATGGCAGCGCTTTGAGCCCCTCTTCAGGCCCCTGGTGAAGGTCAAAGCCTTTACACCAACGTTGCACAACTCACTCTGGTTCTCTGGATTTGTTTCCTGCCGTGTCACAAAGCCCCAGACCAGGAGGTCAGTGCCCCAGAGTGCTTCCCCCTGCCCAGGGCTCCCTTCCCATGAGGGGGTGCTCACAAAATCCTGGCTGCAGATGGTGCCCCCAGCTATGGGCCCCAGCCTGTCCAGCCCCTGCATCTCCGTGATGTCATGGATGTTCTGGACTACAGGGACCTCGGTGCAACTCCCCACCAGACAAATGCTCCTGGGCAGAATGCCTTCTTCCCAGGGCAGAAACTGCCAACTCTAGGACAGTGTGAGACCTCCCGTGGCCCTAGGTAGTGGTATCTCAATCTTGTGACTCAGGGGGCATTCACTGCCTGGGGCCTTCAAATCTTGACGTGAGGGCAGGTGGAGTGTCCAAGGTGGGTGTCGTGTTGACCCTGCACAGGCCTCCCAGGAGCATGTGGATGCAAACAGCGATGAAATGCATTAATTTATGTGCCAAAGGGGCTTACTGCTGAGGTGAGTTTATTATAAATGGGGAAGGGTGGCCCCTCTGTCCCCATCCCCACCTCCCCTCCCCTTGAGAAAAGCTCTAGCTCCAAGTGGCCCCCGTGACTCCTGAAGATAGATAGTGTCCTATCGCAGCCCCCATCTCTCCTTCTGTCTGTGGCTTCCCCCAGCAGAGCTGCTGTGGCTCAAGGCCTTGGAGGAGCTCAGAGGCAGGGGGCCCGGCCCTCTGAGAGCCTCCTGGGCTCTGCTTCCCTGCTGGCTCTTCTGAATGACATCGTGCTTCCCAGGACAACCTAAGGCCTGGTGACGATGTGGAGGAGATGGACAGTGGAGAGCCTCACAGTCGGGGGCACAGGGGGTCCAGAGTCCCATGGGAGCAGCTCTGCAGGACAGAGCCAACTTCTATGTTAGAAGCCCCTACCCCCAGCTGGGCATGGGGTACACGCCTGTGATCCCAGCATCTGGGAGGCTGAAGGAAGGAGGATCGCAAGTTCAAAGCCAGCCTCAGCAACTTCGCAGGGCTTTAAGCAACTTGTGAGACCCTGTGTCAAAATAAAAACTAAAAAGGATGTGGCTCAGTGCTTAGGTGCCCCAGGGTTCATTCCTAATACCAAAAAAAAAAAAAAAATTTTAAGTCCCTACCCCAGCCCAAGCAGGGCACCTCTTCCTGGTGCTGTTTTTAGGAACTGCTTACATACAGCATGCAGTGAGGTAGCTGGCTGTGTCCCTTGTAGGAGGGAGAGCTGTGGGGTCCTGGGCAGCGTCTGGACGGGCCGGCAGTTTTGAGCTTCCCGTCTGTGGAATGGGATCCTAATGCTACGGTGGTGGTTCCGAGGTTCCTTCACCGCCTCCAGCAGGGGGAGGGTGCACTTTGCCCCAGCTCCATCCCTGGGAACCCCAAGACCTGCCGAGTGCTGCCCCCTGCCCTGCATGGGACTCAGGGTTTTGATTGGCCCAGGAGTCTGAAGCTTTGGGCATATGGCCTCAAATCCCTTGCTCCTTCCGTTTTTTGGAGCCCCTTTGTCATTTTCTGCCAGCTCCACCTGACCCCCTGCTCACACTCCTAATGCTTCCTTACCCTCTGCATGGTGCGGAGGAAGCCAAAATCCATCCTTGGGGGTGGGGAGGGTCAATTAATCTAATTGACCTTTGCATCTAGAGGTCATGACCAAAAGGCTTCCCTCTGTGGCATTTTTCTCAGTCCCCTACCTCTTCCCACCCCCACCCTGTCACCCGGACTGGTCCCAAGCTCAGGACAACGGAAGTGGCTTAGCTGAAGTTGGTGGCGTGTCATGAGGACCACCTCGGGTCCTAACAGGAAGGAAAAGGAACAGGGTGTTTGTTTAGGATCTTCTTGTGCCCTTCACCTCCTTGGATTCTTCAGCCCTTGCTCTGAAGAAACAGGAGGGCAGGATCTTCAAAAACTCCTTACGGCCATACCCCTGTCCCCTAAGCAACCAGCAAGCCCTCAGTCCTCACCTCAGCCCTGTGAGATGAGGGCTTCCGACTTCCTGTACGGATAGGGAAACTGAGGTTCAAAGGGCAAAGTGACTTGTTACTGTCTCCCAGCTGGTGTGGGACCATCTTTCTAGAAAGGCCTGAGGAACCAGGGGTTGGGAGGCCTGGAGGTGCCTCACTCCCTAGTGTGGACATCCCTGGTGCCAAGCTCAGTGCCTAGCACAAAGGTGGGTTGAAATGGATGCCACACAGATGGGGACAAGATAGGAGGCCTTGAGGCCAGACTGCGCGTTCATCAAAGTGGGTATTGCTAGGATGGTGGCACACGCCTGTAATTCCAGCGACTCAGGAGGCTGAGGCAGGAGGATGGCAGTTCAAGGCCAGCCTCAGCAACAGTGAGACCTTGTCCCAAAAAATAAAATGGGTGATACAGTGTTTGCCTAGCATGCACAAGGCCCTGGGTTAGTCCTAGCACTTAAAAATAATAATAATAAGGGAAAGGAAAGAAAACAGAAGAAGTAGTGGGTATTCAGGGGCTTTCTTTATTGGTAGCTATAAATGTCAGGCTTTGCTTGGTCTGCTGCTGTCGGAGAGTTCTAGAAGCAAAGGGAAGCAGCATCTAAGGAGAGGTACGGTGCCCTCTGGCCATGTGTGGCAACCTGAGCCACACATGAAATTAAATAAAGCTAAAAATTCATTTCCTCAGCTGCACAATCCAGACCTCAGGTTCCTAGGAGCCAGCGGGGGCAGTGGCAGATGGAGTGCCCAGCACAGAGGTAGAATGTTCCGCCGTGCAGAAGTTCTAGCGCACAGTGCTGGCTCAGACACCCCACCAGGAAGTCGGGCAGGGGCTGGAGGCAGAAACGGGGGCGCAGGCCAGAGCTCCAGGAAGCTTGACGTCAGGAAGGGTCCGGCAGGCAGGGGCTGCTGGGCAGTGCTCCGGGTGGGCAGCAGGTGGAGGATTCTGCCTTGTTGACTCCTGACTGTCCCTCCTCCACCCAGGTGGCTCTCCTACCTCCTACTCTTCATCCTGGACCTGGTCATCTGCTTAATCACCTGCCTGGGACTGGCCAAGCGCTCCAAGTGTCTCCTGGCCTCGTGAGTAGTCCTGCCCGTGGGCCTGGGACAGAGAGCTGGCGAGGGCCTGGCGGGGCATAGGGTGGGGACGGACAGCAGTTAGCAGAAGGGAGCCAGCAAGCAGGGGCTTCCAGCGTGTCCCCTCCCTCGTGGGTCAGCGACCCCTCTGAGCTGCACTCTCCCACGGGGTCTCTTTAGCCCAGGACCTCTCCTCAGCCCTGAGTCGCATGGCACTGTGCCAGCATTAGCAGGGCTGATGGCTGTGTAGGGTGGTAGCTGGAAGGAAGGGTGACCGCTATCACATGGTGCCTGCCTCTCTCTAGGATGCTGTGCTGTGGGGTGCTGGCCCTGCTCCTCAGTTGGGCCTCCCTGGCCACCGACTCCGCCGCAGCAGTGGTGAGTGGGACGCTGGGGGGTGGTCTTCTGCTGATGTGTCTTGTTCAGATCCCCCAGGCAGGGCCAGCTTCCTGCCATGGCCCCCCTCAACTGGCATCCCAGAGTCTCAGGACTAAAGGGATTTGGATGTCTTTGACCAGCCCTCTCTCCTTCCAGATGGGGAAACAGACCCCGAGAAAGGAAGGGGCTTGCCCAAGAACATGGGGCATTTAGGGGCACTGCCAAGATAAGACGTCACTGTTGTGGAGTATGCGTGGGTGGCCAGGTGGCTTCTGTCCGGGTGTGAAGGACTAACCAGGTCAGGGGTCTCCAGCTCAGGCCGGAGGAGCTCGGGCTTCCCTGGGCACAGGGGGTGCAGACGGCATGGTTGTCTTTCCTCCTATCTGGTCCTTGGCCTTGCACACGCTTCAGATGTGTATATTTTTGGACATTGTCCCTCAAAATGTTATTAAAAACTGAGGGTCCTATGCAGGTATATTTGGTCCTTAATAGACCTGATGCTGGAGCTCATCTGTGCGTGTTTGTGTGCATGTGTGCACTGTGTGTGCATGTGTGCATGTGCATGCCTGTGCATGTGTGTGTGCATGCATGTATGTGTGTACACATGAGCGTGTGTGTACGCGTGTGTGCCTGCATGCCTGTGCATGTGTGTACACATGAGCTGCGTGTGCACGTGTGCCTATGCATTGCATGCATGTGTGCATGTGTGTGTGCGTGCCTTGCATGTGTGTATGCATGTGTGTGCGCGTGCATGTCTGTGTGTAT
Organism: Aplodontia rufa; assembly: GCA_004027875.1. Lineage (NCBI taxonomy): Eukaryota > Metazoa > Chordata > Mammalia > Rodentia > Aplodontiidae > Aplodontia > Aplodontia rufa. The sequence continues at coordinate 24,509 of PVKS010017122.1, read as the reverse complement.
ACACATGAGCATGTGTGTGTGCGCGCGCGCGCGCACGCACACAGGTGCACAGATGCTAGAGGGTGGCTTTTTTACCAGAGGATTCCAAGGAGCCCTTCTCTGAATCAGGGTCACAGATGAACTACAAGGTCTGCAGGCCATTTGCCCTAGGGGTCAAGAGTTGCCATGGAAGCCCCCAGCCCAGACTCACACCATGTGCGCTGTCTCGTGGTGTCTTGGGGACTGACCAGGAGCTCTTGTCTTGGGTACTTTGCCTCCATGATGCCCACAGAATGAATGGCCCTGGTGCCACTTAGTTCTGTGGCTTTTGGCAGAGACCTGTCTAGAAGGGAAAGGAGGTGGGCATCTCCTGTCTCCCCCCACCCTCCATGCCATGGCCACATGCCAAGGACTGGTAGGGGAAAGGACAGGGTGCAAGAGCCTGGGTCATGCTCAGAGTGCCCTGGCAGCCTCTGGAGCTGGGAGCCCTGTAGGCCGGAGTGACACGCACAGCTGCCTGGCCAGTGGCCTCTGCCGTGACAAGCACACACAGGGAAGCTTCAGGTGGTGAGCTTTGCTGGGGTCCGTCCTGCCTCCTGGGCTCCTCCGCCTTCTGGAAGCAGCTGTGGCTTCCATCTTGCCACCACAATCTGCCATTTGGGAGCCGGCTCCCTTCTGGGGGTGGGAGGCTTTGATTTCATGTCACAGCCGGTGCCCTGGAATGCCAGGGAGCTGGGAGCTCTGCCATTCCCCTAATTCCATTAGTCAGGCCGTTGTGTGAGAAGAGGGAGAGGGAGGGGAGGCAGCTCAAAGGGCCTTTGATGGGGCTGGGGACGCTGCAGCATTTTAATAGGAAGCGGGGCAGGGAGGAGCCGTGGGGCTGTCTGTCAAGGGGTCATTGTGCACCCTGCTCTCTGAGGCCTGTTTTGAGAGCCATGGGGCCGGAGGACTGGCACTGCCACCCTCCCCTCCCTGTCCCCTAGGAGGACCTCTGGAGGACAGAGCATTGCTCCTGAGAGGCTGCACCCGAAAGGATGCGCTCAGATGCCAAGAGAGGGGACAGTGAGGAACTGGGAGGCCCAGCTGAGCGTCTGGGCCTGTGACCCTGGCCACCCCTCCCTGACCCTCCTGACCACAGCCTTAGGAGGTGGGGTCTATTCAAGCAGAGGAGACAGCCCCAAGGAGGAGGGGGCGGGGCTTGGCCACAGAGGAGTGGACAGGGCCATCTGGGCCAGGCAGGCCGGAGGAGCCAAGCCCACCCACCGGTCAGAGGAGTGCAGCCACAGGAACCCCATGCACCGCTTACCAGCGGTGGAGCCTCTGGAGAGTCATCTCAGTCGAGCGCCTCAGTTTCCCCGTGTTTAAAAGGAAAAGAACACTAGTACCTGCCTTGAAGGGCAGTGGCCAGGCAAAAATTAGTTGGCAAAGCCAGGGGAGGCTCAGTGAATGTCCCGCACGCGGTGGCCATCGTGGCTTCCTACGCATGGCGTCTCGCAACGCGAGGGTCACGGGTGGCCTTTCAGACCGTCAACTCTGTCCTCCGGAACCACCTGCAGGCTCAGCCACCACCTAGACTGGGTTCTGGATGCCACCACTCCACCTGCGCCAGGTGCCCTCCTCCATCTCGGTCGCCCTTGCGTGAACGCTGCCCATGCACCTTGCACACACCTTCCACGCAGTGCATGCTTACACACGTGCACACATGTAGGCGCCTTCCTTGCCAGGAGGTGCGGCTCCTCACAGTCACACACCGCAAACCCCCCTGGCCAACCTGGAGTAGCCAAGGGGTCTGAAGCCCAGGTGTGTCACTCAGCTTCTGTCACTGTGACCAAAACACCTGACAAGAGCAACTTAGAGGAGAAAAACTTCGTTCTGGCTCCAGGTTTCAGAGATCTCCGTCCGCAAGTCCACGGTTGGCCGACTCCATCTCTCTGGGCCCAAGGCAAGGCAGGGCATCGTGGCGGAGGAAGCTGATGGCAGCCAGAAAGCAGGGAAGGAGGAGGAAGGGTTAGGGGGACAAGGTACAACCCCCAGCAGTGCACCCCACCTGTCTACACGTACCACCCAGTACAGAAGTCCTTTCACATTATTAATCCGTCAAGTGGATGAATTCACCAAGTAGGTCACAAGTCTCACAATCTGATTGTTTCATCTGAGTGTTCCTGCATTAAAAAGAGATTTTGGGGGACACCTCGCATCCAATCCATAGCACCAGGCCTGGCCTAATGGGACGGAGGGAGGCCACATGCCTGGCGGAGCCTCAGCCAAGGGTCTCCTGGCCCTCTCTCTCCTCGGATCCCAGACTTCTTGGGAGTGACACGGACCAGGATGGTCATCTCACTCTTTGTTTTTCCCAAGGCTTCCCCATGCCCCACAGGACCTGGCTGGCCCCTCTTCTGCCACATCAGCCAGCGGGGCACCAGCAGGCCTGCTAGCGCGGCAGCTCTGATTGATGCTAAGCCGGGCTGATGTACTATGTGTGCTCATGGTTTGTGTACACAGCAGGGCTCCCAGGTCCTGAGTGTGCATGTGTATACACGTGGCCTCTGGGGAGGTTTTGTGTGTGCAGGGGTCTGTCATTCCCCAGCAACCCCACACACAGTCTTCCCAGTTCCAATGATGCTGCAGGGTGGCACCCCAAGGCAGTGGTCCCCAAGGAAGGACAGGGTCCCTGGCATTGCAGAATCATCTCCAAAGAGTCCTTGCCCAGGGAGCATGCATCAGAGGAGGGGCCGACTCTCAGAAGGGCAATAGGACTGGAACTTACCTTGGAAGCTCTGGAAAGAGGGAGGCCCCAGAGTCCACTGCACCTGGGCTGCATCTGAGGGGGCCTGGCTCAGAAGGTGGCATCCTTGCTGCCACCTCTCCCAGGGTCTGCTTCACCCAGCCACATAGGTCTTGGTGGTCTCCTGGCTGGGCCATGCTTGCAGGTCCAGGTCCCCCACCTTGTCCTGACTCCCAGTCCATGTCCTTCCTGTCCCCCATCTCACAGTGAGGACCTGTCCCCAAAGGCTCTGAGATGGATCTATCTGTAACTTCACTCTTTAGCAAAGGAGTCCAGGGAGGCTTCGTAGGCTGGCCACCAGAGCATGCAGGGCTTGGTAATAGTGATAAAAAGAAAACAGAGACAAGCAAATGGGGCAGGGGTGCAGAGGACTCTCCCACACTTCTGCAGCTGCCCCTGGGCCCAGGTTTGCCCAGGCCCCTGAGCACCTGTCCCAGATGTGACATGAGTATTCTTCTGCCACAGTTGCTTTCCAGAACACTTCATATACATTCATTATTTTTTTAATCAATTTTATTTAGTTTCTCGTGTGGCTTTTATTGTTCCGACACTTTGTTGTGTTCGTGGTGCTGGGGTTCAAACCCGCGTCCTCGGGCATGCCGAGCAAGCACCATAACCGCTGAGCTACCCTGTACATTCATTCTTAAGGTAAATAGAGTTGATATCTCCACATGACAGATGTACAGCTGAGGCACAAGAAGAAGAAGTAGCTCATCCAATAGGAACAGCTAGGAAACGGTAGAGCGGGATTTGAACCCAGGAAGGCTCCCAACTTCTTTTCTACCTGGGAATGGCTGGAGCAGCAGGGTGACTGGCAGCAGGCACCCTGCTCCTCCCAGGGCCACAGTGTCCGGCCTTCCTCCACTCCCTCCCATCTCTCCCTGACTCAGGGCACCAGTGACTTCTGTGTGGCTCCTGACACCTTCATCCTGAACATCACACAGGGCCAGATCAGCACAGGTAACGCGCTCTCGGGCCTCTGCCGCTGAGGCCTGGCTGGCTGCTCAGGCCAGGCCCACATGGCCTGCTGTGCCGTGCCTCTGCTTAACCTTTCAGCCTTCTCATTACCCACCCTCTGTCTGCCCAAGGCTTCAGGTCCACTTGGACCTCAGGGTCATTTCTAAAAGTACCTCCCTTAGGAGCATGGGTGGGGAGGGAAGCCCAGCTTGCCCACTGATGGTGGTCGAAGGGTTTGGTCCTTTGCGAGCTGCCTGACATCAATGCCATTGTCTTGCAGAGGTGACCCGCTACTACCTGTACTGCAGTCAGCGTATAAGCAGCCCCTTCCAGCAGGTATAGCCACTCAGACACACCCTCACCCCACCACCACCCCACCACTGACCAGGAGGGTGGGTGGCGGGGCCTCGCTTCGCTCTGGTCTTAGCTGAAGAAGGGGCCATGCTCTTGATCCGTGTGCTCTAGGTCCGTGTTTCTCGTACGTTCACCTGTACACCTCTGGGGTTCTGGTTCCCTACAGATGCTGGGCAGGAGATCAGGGTTGTGAGTTCCTCACAAGCTCCCAGGCAAGGCCCATGTGCTGTCTGAGGGCCACAGGAGTAGCAGGAAGCCAGAGGGCCAGGGGGGCCCTCCCCGCAGGCAGGAAGGACTATAATGATAGCTGTAGTGGGCAGGTTGACCAGATGGCTGGAAATGATGGGGACTTGCCTCCCCTCAACTGGGCCAGGGTCCCCCAGCATTCTAGAGCTCACCTGATCTGACTTCTCATCCCTGTCCCCCACATTCTGAGTGTGAGCAGTCCCTTCCTGCAGGCACAGCCTAGCTGGAGACCTGTGCATTTGCAGGAGGATCTAGTGGGCGGTGGGGGCTACAGGAGCTGCGGAGGCTTCTGGGAAATGGGGCCTTAGGGGAGCTGTGGTCTCGGCCCAGGCACTGACCGCCTTCCAGCGCTCGCTGACCACCATGCAGATCCAGGTTGCAGGGCTGCTACAGTTCGCCGTGCCCCTCTTCCCCACAGCAGAGGTAAGGTGGTGCCTCGCACATTGTCCATGCCAGAAGAGGGGGGCCCAGATGAACCCCGGCAGCCCTTTCCCCTGCCACACTCCCACCTGAGCCCATCCCAGGCTGCAGGGAGTGTGCTGCTGCCTCTCTTCCCTGGTGGCCCGGGCCCTAGCTCTGGCTCTAGAGGCCTCTGCTTACTGCTTCTGTGGTTTGACCTGGGAGCTGCCCCACTACCCAGTCTCTGCCTCTTTCCCTCTTCCTGCTTCAGAGAGACCTCCTTGGAATCCAGCTCCTGCTAAACACATCGGAGACCACCCTTCACCACCTGACCGCCATGTTGGATTGTCGAGGGCTGCACAAGGTGCCCAGGGTGACCTCGGGAGTCCCTGGGGGGTGCAGAGTGCTCCAGCAAACCCCATTTTCCCAAAGAGGAGCCAGTAGAGGCCTAGGAGAGCGATTACCTGGGCTCCCTTCAGGCCCACGAACAGAGAACAGCTAGGCAGTGGGAAGGGGAAGAGGTGCCTGGCTTCTCTATTCCCCCCAGGGCCCTCCAGTCATGGAGAGCAGGGGTGCTTAGGAGGTATGAGAGACTAGGATGAGAGCAAAGAGACACCAAGTCCTTTAAAACCCAGACTCTGTAAGAGCCACACTGTTCTTCCTGGAGGTGGTTCATACAGCACCTGGACCATACCTTATCCTCACGTCTTGCTTTTCTAGTAAGCTCCTGTCTGTACTCAAAAAAAGCAAGAAAGGTACTGGGGGCAGGATGGGAGGGTTGGATCAGGCTGGCCTGGGACCCCAACCTGCATGAAGAAGGCAGTTCTCCATTGTCCAGACTCCCAGCCATCTGTCAACCCATCCATCTTCTTGAGTTGCAAGTGAAGGTCCTAATCCCATCGCCAAGGGTGTCTTTCCAAGAAGTTGGAATGTCAGTTATGCACAATAATTCAGGGATAGCCAGACACCATGACACGCCCATAATCCCAGTAGCTCCAGAGGCTGAGGCAGGAGGATCACAGGTTCAAGGCCAGCCTCAGCAACTTAGTGAGACCTTCTGTAAAAATAAAAAGGACTGGGGATGCAGCATGTGGTAAAGCGCCCCTGGGTTGAACCCCAAATCAAAAGCAGTAAGAAATAACAATACAGGGAACACCCTGGAATTCCGTGAGCATCCCCACCCCAAGCACTAAGCCGATGCGTGTCAGCCTCTTCCTTTCTGTGGGTTTAGAGCCAGCAGCTGCCAATTATTAAGTCCTCAGCTCTGCTCAGCCCTGTCCGGTGCGGTCTGTCCACGCGTTCTTTCGTCCTCGCAGCTGTCTTCCACCATTATATTCCACAGGAAATTGTATAGATAAGCAAACTATAAATGTGCCTAGGAAGGAAGGAAGGAAGGAAGGGGAGATGGACAGATGTGTGCGTGTTGAAGTGGCTTGCTGAAGATTCCAGAGCCCGCGAGTCAGGGCCTTGGGCTTGGAGTCCTGGCAGTCAGACTGGGGAGCTAAGAGCCGCATGGGAGCTGCCCTTGAGTCCTCTCCCCTTCCCCCAACATCTAATAGCAACTACACACCCAGGGGAACCTGGATCCTTCCGTGTCTGTCTTCACAGCTTCCCCTGTGGTCCAGGCACTGTCCTGCTCCCCTGGGTGACAGCCATGTCCTCCCTGTACCCCTTCAAGGCAGGGCACCCCTCAGCTTCCTCTTGGCCCCTTACCACTCCACAGCCAGAAAAACTGAGCCCATTATGGCTGGAGCAGTGGCTCAGTGGTTGGAGCACTGGCAAGGACCTAGGTTCAAACCCCAGCACCACATACACAGCTGGGTATGTGGGAAACAGGCCAGTTGAAAAAATAAAGTTGATTCTTTTTCTCTCTCTCTAAAAAGAAAAGAAAGAAAAGGAGAGAAAATATTTATATACAAGCCCATTAGCTCCCGTCCATCTCAAGCCCTCTGATGACCTTCCCTCACCTCGAGGTGAAGCCCAGCCTCCTCTCCCCCAGCCCTTTTCCCTTTTCTGAACAAGTCCACTTGTGTCTTTGCCTCATATCCTCCAGACATGCTCCTCCTGCTATTCTGGCCTCAGTTTGTGCCACCTGACACTGCTGCCCCCAACCTGCATGCCCCCTGTGTTATTGAGAGCCAGCCCTCCAGTGCCTGGCACACAGTAGGTGCCCAGCCGGTGTTTGAAGCTGTGTTGTATTGGGCTCCAGCACCCAGGGAATCTTTAATGATACCAAAATATGCTTGGGTTGGGGAGCCTCCAGGAGACCCGAGGTCCAGGCTGTGAAAGGGGCTTCCAGAGAAGAGCTCAGACCCCAGGTTTCGCTCCCTGTTCCCGCTCCAACTTTTTGCCCCGCCCCTCCCCCAGGATTATGTGGACGCCCTCACCGGTGTCTGCTACGACGGCATTGAGGGCTTGCTCTACCTCGGCCTCTTCTCCCTCCTGGCCGCCCTGGCCTTCTCCACCCTGATCTGTGTGGGACCGCAGGCCTGGAAGCACTTCACCACCAGGTGGGCTGCCAGAAAAGAGGGGACTCCCCAGGGAGCGGTGGAGAGCTGAGCACCTGGGACCAAGCAAGGTGCAGAGGGCTGGCCTCAGCCCCGGCAGACTGACCGGACTCCTGCAGAACCTTTCCCAAGCGTCCAGACACATGCCCAGAAGAAGGGCAGGCACTGGGGCCATGGGTGGTGACAGCTCTTGTGCCTTGCTTCTCTCTTCCTCAGCAGGACTTTGCAAGGTGGAGTGCTGGGAGGGGCATAAGGAATTAATACTAAGGATAAATTCCGTCACTCGGGGGAGAGGCAGGGACAGGGCCACCTCATGAGTGGACAGGGAGCTGGAGGACCTGTGTGCACGCAGTCAGCCTGGCAGGCTGCCAGGGAAAGGAGGACCCGAGTTGGGGAGTGGACTGTGCAGCGGGGCTGAGGACCCAACTGTCGAGGAGTCTGGAGGAGATGCCTCGGCCCGGGAGGGACTTCCTGGGAAGCAGAACAGGAGGACCCAGTGGCCTCCCAGCTGACTGAGTTCTAACTGTCATTCTAGGGACAGAGACTACGATGACATCGATGACGATGACCCCTTTAACCCTCAAGCACGGCGCATCGCGGCCCACAACCCCCCAAGGGGGCAGCTGCGCAGCTTTTGCAGCTACAGCAGTGGCCTGGGCAGTCAGAGCAGCCTGCAGCCCCCCGCCCAGACCGTCTCCAACGCCCCCGTCTCCGAGTACATGTACGGTGGGGCTGGCGCAGCCCTTCCCATCCCTGGAAGCAGCTGGGTCTGCAGATGTCCCCTGCAATGCAGAGAGGGAGGGCAGCAGAGTTCAACCGTGGCCCCCTAGCTGCAGCCTCAGAACACCTGGGGAAGAAGCCACCATGACTGTCCAAGATGATACACCTCTCCAGGCCCCGCTGCTCCTGGCACCAGCCCTCTGCTTGCTGCCTGACCCCTGACCCCACCTGTATGCCCGCCACAGTATCCGTTTCTACCCCCGCACACATGCACATCCACAGGACCCCCCATAGCAATCTGCACACTCCCACCCTCGTGCAGAGCCTGCTCAGCTGTCCCCTCTGCCCGCAGGAACCAGGCCATGCTCTTCGGTGGAAACCCCCGCTACGAGAACGTGCCGCTGATCGGGAGAGGCTCCCCTCCGCCCACGGTAAGCGCCTTCAGCGGCAAAGTCGCTGCTCTGGCCCCTGCCTTCACTTGACAGGACGGTGAGGCGTTCACCCAGGGAATTTGGAACTGGACGGGAAACCGGTACAGTAGACACTGGTGACCCTGGGACCTGGGACCAGTGAGAGACCCAGGGAACAGAGGCAGGATGTTCCGCAGCATCCCTGGCCTGTGCCCACCACGCAGCCTGCTCCAACCACTGCCCATCAGCCGTGACCCCACCCCGGCATTCACCCAGAGCCCCTCGCCTGCTGCCCTTTCAGCTTCACAGCAGCACCAAACCCAGCCTAGTTTTGTTTTCCTTCCCCGGGGTCCTCTGAAAGGAACATGGACTGGTGGAAGCCTGTATTTAGAGAGCACTGTTTATTTATTTATTTACTCTGTGCTGGATGGAACCCAGGGCCTCGTGCCTGCCAGGCAAGTGCTCTGCCACTGAGTTCCACCCCCAGCCCCCAGAGTCAGCACCTTCTAAGTCCCAGTCTACCTTCTGTCCTAACCAGAAACCTCCCACCAGCTGCTGGGCCCCCGAATGCAGATTTATTAATCTAAGCAAAACATGATGAGGGGAAATCTGCCACTATGAAAACGGAATTACTCTGTGCATTGTGATCCCAGATAGAAATGATTCTCCGACTACCTTCTGCTTAGAAAGACCAGGCCTGTCCCCAGCAGAGCTAACAGGCCCTGGCCTTAACTGCAGGTCTCCAACATCCCCCGCTAGAATCAGGCCTGCCACATGCCCTACTGCTTCGGCATAGTTGGCTGTGCGGCTCCACCCGGCTCCACCTGGCGAGGGGCAGAGGACATTGTTAAGGATGGTGTTGACCACAGCAGGAGGGTTTCCCTATCAGACCGCACAGCTAATGGGGGGTGTGGCTCATTGGGAGAACGTGTGCTTAGCATGCATGAGACTCTGGTTCCATCCCCAACGTTAAAGACACACACACACACACACCCCTCTCTGGGTCAAGCTCCCTCTCTGGGACAGCCTGCGGGTTTCCCTGGGTGGCTGGTACCAAGCAAGGCCATCTGGAAGGTGCAGCCCGTTCCTCCTCTGGAAATGCTGTGCCTTCATGGAATCCCGGCTTCCAGCCACGGTTTCCTGGATGTGATGGACAAAACGTCCCAGGGCAATTGTTTAAAATCCCTCCAAAGGACAACTTTACAGCAGATCAAGCTCAAGATCCTCGGCTTTCTTTACAGAATGTGGACCACACCGCATTCCGCGAACGGAAGGAGTCTTCCAGTGGACCCAGCAGAGGGCTTTTCTTTGCTCGTTCAATTGCAGATGAACCCAGGGCTTCAGCCATGCTGGGCACGCGCTCTACCACTAAACTGCTCCCCCAGCCCCCGGGAGGCTGGGTTTATGGACAGGGAAGAACTAAAGAAAGCAGGAACAAGAAACAGAAAGTGGATTGGCCATTTCAAAGTTGCCTTCCTCTTAAGGCTGAAACGAGGAGTCAGAACAGTACAGAAATCACCAGTTGGTTAATGGGAGGTCATTGCAGGTCTTTTTTCCCCACAGGGCTGTGGAGCGAGCCGGGGCCTTGTGCATGCTACGCAAGCACGTCCTCAGCCCTCAGATCGCTTTTTTAAAGGGTAAAGCAGAGGGAACTTCATGCTGATGGAAACCGGCTGGCTTAGGGGGAAACTTGGCACATGTATCTCCCTTTTGAGAGAGAGGGGCCTGGAGCAGCGGGTCAGTGGTTACAGCTCTTGCCTGGTGTGTGCTAGTATGGGAGTTCAAATCCCAGCACCACATACGTAACAAAATGTCCAAGGAATGAAAGTCACATGAAAAAAAAAAAAAAAGAAGGACAATGAGAGAGAGAAAATCAATTTTATGTGGGGTTTTTTTTCATGTGGTTTTCATTGCTCTAACACTTTGTTGTGTAACTTGGTGCTGGGGTTCGAACCCATGTCCTTGCGCATGCCAGATAAGTGTCGTAACCCCTGAGCCACCCCTCCAGCCCCCACCCCACCCCGTCTTTCTTATTACTCTCCTGATTTCTCTGTTGTCCATTTGGAGAACTGAAACTTCAGTACGAATTGCTCCATTTTGATTTTAGCCCTGTCCGATGGGGCCCCTTCTCGGGGTTCAGTACAAGGCAATGGCTTCCCGTGTCTTTCATTTAATAACACCAACACTGGGAATCCTGCCCAGACTCACAGGAGCAGGGTCTTTCCAGAAGAGCCTGGAAACCCTAAGCTAACACACTTACAAAGCACATTTGGGAAATACTGCTTTAAGAGGGAGGGTCCTGCGAGGAAGCTCTGTCCCCAGAGGGAACTGGCTCCCATGGAGGATGGAGGAAATCAGGTGAGGCCAGGGGATTTGCACTTCTGTGTTCCCAGACAGGGCTGGGCAGCTGGCCTGGAAACCAGGGTGCTCGGAGCAGCCTTGCTATCTCAGCACTATTGGTGGGCAGGATCACCCTTTGTGGAGCCGTTCTGTGCATTATAGGATGCTTAGAGCATCCCTGGCCTCTCCCCACTGGGTACACCCCCAGCCCCCAGTTGTGACGGGAACATTCCTAGGCATGGTCAGTATCCCCGGGAGGCAAAGCCGCCTCTCACAGAGACGCATGTTCCCTCTGCCCCGACCCCAGGCCAGGAGACAGAGCTTGTGACCCTTGCTACTCAGGTCAGCAGACCAACAGCACCCGTAGGTTCTTAAAAATGTCGACTCTCAAGCCCCTCAGTCAAGTGTCTGCTGCCTAAGGAGTGACCAAGGCCTGCCGAGCACACCCTCGTGCCAGCCACCGCTCCTCCTGTTGGAATTGCCTGAAGGCTTCTAGAAACGCTGGTGGCAATCATGCGTTTATTTGCTGTTTTCTCAGTGCTGGGGATCTAACCCAGGTCTTCACGCGTGCTAGGCAAGTGCTCCTCCGCCAAGCGATACCCCCAGCCCACTCATGTCACTTGAAAAGTGACTGTGTGCAGGGTCTTGCCTGCCTTGTGTCATTTCATCCTCTCTGGGTCCCAGCACAGCTGCTCTGGGAGTGCACCATGTGATTGAGGCTGGAGCGAGACCCCTGGGGGACGAGAGCAGCAGGCATCCCCAGGCACAAAGCCTGCCCTGGCAGCTCTCAGAGTCCCCAGCCCCGAGGGCCTTTGATTTAAACTGCAGGCCCACTGGACTTGCTTCCCCCTCAGGAAGCTCCTGGCCCCCCCTGTATCCATGGGGGATTAGTTCAAGGACCCCAAGGATATTAAAATCTAAGGAAGCTGGAGTCCCTGGTAGAAAATGATGGGTCATTTGCAGACACCCCGCACAACCCTCCTGCCTGCGCAGATCATCTCCCCACGACTCAGCTCCTAACGCAATGTGGATGCGGTATGAGCAGCTGGTGTCTTGTGTTGTTTAAAAAGTAACAAGAAAAGGTCTGATCGTGTTCAGCCCAGAAGTGTTTTTTAAGGGTCTTCCTCCGAGGTTGGTTGGAGCTGTGGACATGGAGCCGTGGGATGTGGAGTGAGTGGGTGGTGGGCCATGTCCCGTTCACCTGGTGCGCTGCACCCTTCCCTGATGGCCCCCTGCTCTCCCCACAGTACTCTCCCAGCATGCGGGCCACCTACATGTCTGTGGCGGACGAGCACCTGAGGCACTACGGGAATGAGTTTCCAGCCTAACGATGGATGTGGACTTCCGGGCTGTTTGCCTGCTCCTTCCGGTTTGGTTTTTAGCAAGAGCAAAGACAAGCTGTGTTTCTTTAATAGAAACCAAAGGCACCTGGGGGCTGGCAGGCTGCTGTGGCTGTAGAGGTGCCACGGGCACTCCCGGCCCAGGCCCCAGGTGGACAGAAGGCCCGCAACTGGGCCAGCCTCTCTCCTGCCTTGCTCTGCACCCCAGAACACCCCCAGGGCTTGGCCACCATCCCTAAGCCACAGACCTGGTTCAGCCCATCCTGAAGTCCCCCTCTTGCCAGGTGGGGGAAGTGGCCATAACAAAGCCATCGAGTCTGTCTCCGCCAGCCTCAGGGATGTGTCCTCTTGGGCCCCACCACCAGACTCTGTCTCTTGTTAGCAGGCAAAAGCCCAGGCAGCTACTCTGAGTCCTCTATTCTCCATGTCCCAGCAGGGGACAGTGGGAGGGACTGATCCAAGATGGGCTTAGGGGTGGCTGTGTCCCTGAGACCAGAACACCGACCAAGTTCCCAGGGCCACACAGACTTCCTGAGCCCACAGGCACTGAGTCAGGGTGGCAGGGGAGGCTGGGTGTTGCAGGGCCTGGTGGCCCTGGGTACAACTTGAGGGAAAGCTGCCATTTTCTGCCCATCTCCGACCTCCACTGTCTGCCTCCGTTCTGGGATGGGTGCTGCAGACACTGAGAGCGACTGAACTCTTTTTTCCCCAGTGTTTTAAACATTTCGATGATCCAAAGACCTGCACCTCGTAGCTCTTCCGGTTTCTAGACTAGATGCGGGGCTCATTGCTCGCGCGGTTTTTGTACCACTACATTTGCAGATTCTGCTGGCACTCACCGGTTCTTCATGGACTTGGAGGAGAGGGAGAGGGGTGGATTTTTAAATCAAAGGTCAGTGAGATGCATCCTGTCCTGAGCACAGGCGAAGGGCACCTGGAGGCCCTGTGAGAGGCTTGCAGAGAAGGCGTGAACAAGTGACACCCAAGACAACTGTCACTTCCCTTTGGTCATCAGGCAGGTTGGCCATTCTGTTCCAGCTTAATGTGAGCACTGGCTTTCCCCACCTCCCCGCAGTGTCTGGGGCTCCTGACCGGCCAGGTGAGAAGGAAGGAAACAGTGTTGGCCGGAGGGAATGCTGACCCCATCCTGCCCACCAAGGGACCAGGGTAGGGTCTTTGGTGCTCCCACCTCCTGCCAAACCAGCGTGCAGAATGCTGAAGCCCAGGGCCTCAAACACCGAACAGGACTGCGACTGACAGCTCGGGACAAGGGCTCTGTTCCCATTTTGGAAAAGCCATTTCATCGTCACGAACCGGCAACAGAGCGGTCCCCAGCTCCTGGCCAGGACCAGGACAGACCAGGACCACAGGGCACCTGGGGCTCACTGTGACTCGCCTGCATTAACCTGTACATACCATGCACCATGAACACCACCGGATCCCCCTTCCCGGGCAGCTAGAAGCGCTGACTCCAGGTGTCGCTTCTAACGACTCGTTATTGGTAACTTAAGGGCCATTTTCAATGCATGTAAACTCAACTAAAATTCCTCAGGGGTTGCTGTGGAGCCCGGTGGGCAAACCTTCGCCTGACATGTGTACGCCCTTACCTGGGGACGGAATAAACCACTTGTACTAATGTGCAGTTGGTCCCAGACTCCCTGGCTGCGGGGATAAGGAGAACATGAACGGCCCCTCCCACGGAGGCACGTGGCGGGGGCCACCAGACAGAGTCCAGAGACTTGGAAGGGGGCTCTGAGTGTCATGGGCCAGATGGTCGCTAGGTGCCCCTACAGGCCTTGTTTCTGCCCCAGTCTTTCTCCAAAGTTCCCCCTAAACCTCATTGATCTTTTTTTTTTTTGTATTTAAATTTTCTTTTTTTTTTTTTCTTTATTAGTTTGACATAGTCTTAGATATTGGATGGAATTTTTGCTACTCCGCACTTTGTCTAAATTCTGGAAATTCAGAAGCCTGAGACAGTCGTGGCCCCGGACTTAATGGAGTTCACAAATAAGCAGACGTCGCTGAGCCGCGCGCTCGGGATCGCGTGCCCAGACGCCTGGCGTCGTGCACTTCCAGCCTTGGCTTGTCTGGCTTGTTACTTGCTGATTTGCAGTGCTGGGGACTGAGCCCAGGGCCTCACCCTGGCTCGCAGGTGCTCCAAGCTGCACCCCCAGCCCAGTCTGCTTGCTGTAATCTTCTTCTTCTTCTTCTTCTTTTTTTTTTTTCTGATTACAAAAACTTTACAGAAATGTGTGTGCAAGCGAAAATCCTCCCTAATCCTCAGGGTAAAGCCACACTCCACAAACCGTCTGGTATGCATCCTCCCGGTTTTGTTATCAAATATTTGCAGAAATAGAACCACCCTACACCGCTGCTTTGAGCTTGCTTTTCCCATCCTGCTCCCCATCTTCTTTAAAAACGTGCTCCCCTTTTTAGCCACAGAGAGCACTGGACTCCGGGAGCCCGCACGGGAGGCGCTGTCTTCCTGGCTGCCAGGCAGATGGTCCATCTACTCCGAGCAGGCCTCGGGCAAGGTTCCTGAGGTTCACACACGATAGGCTGCACTCAGCGATGACTTTTCTTTCTTTCTTTTTTAGAGAGAGAGTTAATTTTAAAAAAAAAATTTGTTTTCATCTAGTTTTTGTTTTTCCAACACTTAGCTGTGTAAGTGGTGCTGGGGATTGAACCTGGGTCCTCACGCATGCCAGGCAACCACTCTACCACTGAGCCACCTCTCCAGCCCCAACGCATGCCTCTTGAACGCATGAATGGCAGTCAATGCCACGGTCGTGGTAGTTGTACACATCTGGCCCCCTGCTTCATAGGAGTCGGTCAGGAGCCGTCCATTAAGCCCTAGCTGGTGGGTGGAATTTGTGCTTTGGATGTGAGGTATTGCTGGAAAGCTCGTGTGTGAGAGAGTTAAAGAATGTTTAGAGGTGAAAAGATCAGATTCTAAGAGCTGTAACCTAATCAATAGATTGGTGCAATTGAATGGATTAGCTGGGTGGTAGTTGTGGGCCGGCCTCAACCACTTAGCAAGGCCCTGTCTCAAAAATAAAAGGGTTGTGTATGTGGTTCTGTAGTAGAGCACCCCTCGGGTCAATCCCCAGCACTGCAATAAAAGATGGATAGCTTAGCATCCATAGATATGTCATGATGACCCTGATGCGGTGACGTGGATGAAGTTGTTACCTTGCGTCTATGGTCTTTCTTCCCAGCCTAATCAGGAAGAAAAAATATATATAAAGCATATACCAAGAGGGACATTCTACACACATCTGACTAATACTCTTCAAAACTGTCAAGGTTGTCAAAAACCAGGAAAGTCCAAGAAACTATCAGTCAGGAGGAACCTAAGAAGACAGGGTATTGAAATGCAATGTGAGGTCCTAGAGCAGGAGAAAAGACATCGGGTGTATTAGTCAGTGTTTCATTGCTATGACAAAGTACCCGAGAAAAGAAGCTGAGAGGAAGAAAGGTTTATTTTGGCTGACAGTTTCTGAAGTTTCAGTTCATGGTCACTTGACTCCGTGGTGAGGCAGAACATCCTGGTGAGGAGGATGACCAAAGCTGCTCACCTCCTGGTGGGCAGGAAGCAGAAAGGAAGGGTCAGCGGGCAGGATGGTAAGAAATAGCCTTCCAGGGCGTGCCCCGGAGACCTGCTTCCCTTGGCTGGGCTCTACCTCTTAGTTCCCCCCACCTCCCAGTAATGCCATCTGCTACGAACCTGGCAAGAGATTAACCCCTGATGAGGTCAGAGCCTTCCTCAGCCAATCGCTTCCCAAGAGCTCCCTCCCCACCCCAGCACTGACGGGCACTGGAGACCAAGCCTTTAACACCTGAGTCTCCCAGGAAAATTCGAGAGCCAAACCCTAACAGAGAGAAACTAAAGACATTTGGAAAGTGAGTGGATTTAGTTAACGATAGTATGTGTAAATATTAGCTCACTCCTTTTAAAAAAATGTTAGCACACTTAACCTAAGACGGTAATGACAGGAGAAACTGGATGTGGGGCGTCTGGGGATTCTCTGCGCTGTCTGCAACTTCTCTGCAAACTTTTCTAAAATAAAAAAAAAATATTTTAAAAGAGGAGGGGACAGAAAGGATGCCCACTTTCCTCATTTCTGTTCAACATAGTACTGAAAGTTCTAGCCTAAGTATTAAACAAGGAAAGAGTAATAAAAGCATTCAAATTGGAAGGGAAGAAGTAAAACTCTCTCTGTTCATAGATGTTATGATCTTATATGTGGAGGACCAAGTATTTAAAGTGTTGTTAAGACCAATAAACGGGCTGGAGCAGTGGCTCAGCGGTCACAGCACTTGCCTGGCATGTGCAAGTACATGAGTTCAAACCCCAACACCATGCATAACAAAGTCTTGGAGCAAAAAAGCCACTTGAAAAACTAAATAAAAATTGATTCTCTCTCACTCTCTCTCACTGTCCCTCTCTTTAAAAAAAAAATGATTAATAAACAAATTCAGCAAAGTGACTAGATATAAAATCAACACACACAAATCAGTTACATTTCTGTAAAATAACAATAAACAATCCAAGAAAGGAAACTAAGAAAACAATTTCATTTGTAGTAGTGTCAAAAAGAATAAAAAACTTTGAAATTGAGGCTGGAGAGGTGGCTCAGTGGTTGGAGCACTTGCCTGGTATGAGCGAGGACTCAGGTTTGAACCCCAGCACCATGTATGCAACTAAGTGTTAGAAAAACATAAACTAGACGAAAAAAATTAATCAAATTGAAAACTGATTCTCTTTCTCTCACTCTCTCTCTTTAAAAAAAAACAACTTTGGAATTAATTTAACCAAGGAAATGGAAGTGTTGTACAATAAAACCTAAAAACACTGAAATAAGTTGAAGATGTAAATAAATGGAAAGTGATCCATGTTCATGGATTGAAACAATGCTGTTAAGATGTCAGTACCGGGGCTGGATCGGTCGCTCACAGTCCTGGCCCTTGCCTGGCATGCGCACCACATACACCACAAAGTCTCAGAGCAACAAAAGCCACATGAAAAACTAAATAAAATTGATTTTCTCTTTCTCACTGTCCCTCTCTCTTTAAAAAAAATATGTCAATACCACCGCAAATGA
This sequence comes from Aplodontia rufa, assembly GCA_004027875.1. Taxonomy (NCBI): domain Eukaryota; kingdom Metazoa; phylum Chordata; class Mammalia; order Rodentia; family Aplodontiidae; genus Aplodontia; species Aplodontia rufa. The sequence continues at coordinate 7,367 of PVKS010017122.1, read as the reverse complement.
CCTACAGCTTCAATGCAATTTCAGTCAAAATCCCAATGATGCTTTTTGCAGAAATAGAAAAATTCATCCTGACTGGGGGTGTAGCTTGGTGGTAAAGTGCTTGCCTAGCATGTGCCCAGCCCTGTGCGTGATCTCCAGGAAAGAAAGAAAAGAAAAGAAAAGAAAGAAAGAAAGAAAGAAAGAAAGAAAGAAAGAAGAAAGAAAGAGAGAAAGAAAGAAGGAAGGAAGGAAAAATGAAAGAAAGAAGGAAGGAAGGAGGGAAGGAAGGAAAGAGAAAGAAAGAAAGAAAGAGAAAAGAAAGGGAGAAAGAGAGAAAGCTGGGCACAGCAGCCTGTAATCCCAACACCTCAGGAGGCTGAAGCAGGAGTTTTGCAAGTTCAAAGCCAGCCTCAGCAACCTAGCAAGACACTGTCTCAAAATTAAAAAAAATAAAAAAGGACTGGGGATGTGGCTCAGAGGTAGAGCACCCCTGGGCTCAAGCCCCAGTGTGTGTGTGTGTGTGTGTGTGTGTGCGTGCAAAAAATAAGTATTGGCAAAAAGACGGAGCAACTAGGACCCTTACGCATAATTGGTGGGGAATATATGGCTGCTGAACGGAAGTTCCTCAAAAAATAAAATATATGGGCTGGAGCGCTGGCTCAGTGGTTGGAGCACTTGCCTGGCATGCACAGGAACCCAGGTTCAAACCCCTGCACCACACACACAACTAAGTGTCAGAAAAACAAAGGCCAGATGAAAAATAAATAAAATTGATTCTCTTTCTTGGGGGTAAGTCTAATTTTCAGAATATATATATATATATATATATATATAATTTCATTAGTGCTTGTTTGTTCAACAAATAAATTTCTGAATAAAAATAAATAAATTTTAAAAATTGATTCTCTCTAAAAAAAAAAATACAGAACTGCCATATGATCTAACAATTTCTTCTGGATATAGACCCAAAGGAATTGAAAGGAGAATTTCAAAGAGATATTTGCACACCCATTTTCATAGCAGTTACATTCATAGCAGCTGCAATGTGGAAGCAACTCAAGTGTGGTCTGTACATATATAATGGAATATCATTCAGCCAGAAACTGGAGGCAGAAGGACAGACGATAAAAGGACAGAAACAGGCTGGAGTGGTGACTCCAGATGAACTAATAAGTAAAATTGATTCTCTCTTTCTCCTTCTCTCTCTTTTTAAAATTAAAAAAGAAAGGACAGAAATTCTGGCACATGCTGTTGCAGATGAACCCGAGGACGTGTGCTACGTGGAATAATGTTCACAAAAAGCAACAGAAAAGCTGTTTCCACTTCCGAGGTTCTTAGTAGTCAGGCTCCATGGCACCTGTTAATCCCAGCAGCTCAGGAGGCTGAGGCAGGAGGACCAGTAGCTTAGCCAGACCCTGTCCCAAAATTAAAACAAAGAACTGGGGATGTAGCTCGGCTGCAGAGTGCCTCTGGGTTCAATCCCCAATATCCCCCCCAACCCCCGATCAAAAAAAATCAGAGACAGGAAGGAGAAAGATGGTTGCCAGAGGCCAGGGATGGGGAATGGGGTCTTGGTGCTTCACGGGTAGGAGCTTCCATCTGGGAACATGATCGAGGGCTGGCCACCGAGGTGGGCCTGGCTGCATAATGAGGCCTGATGCTTATCACTTTCGAACTGTACACGAAGAAATGGTTACAATGGTAAATTTTATGTGGGGGGCGGGTTGGGGGGTTTTTTGGGAGGGTTTTTTGTTTTGTTTTGGTATCAGGGATTGAACCCAGGGGTGTTCAATCACTGAGCCACATCCCCAGCCCTTTTTTTTTTTTAAAGAGACTGAAAGGGAGAGAGAGAATATGTGTTTATTGTATTCATCTGGATTTGGTTTTCCTTTATTTATTTGTTTATGTGGTGCTGGGGATCCAACCTGGGACCTTGTACATGCCAGGCAAATGCTCTACCACTGAGCCACATCCTCAGCCCTTTTTTTCTTTTAATTTTGAGACAGGGTCTTGCTAAGTTACCTAGGGCCTCACTAAGTTGCTGGGTCTGGCTTTGAACTTGCGATCCTCCTGCCTCAGCCTCCCTAGCACTGACGTTTAAATGCATGTGCTGCCCCGCCCAGCTGTTATGTGTACTTTACCACAATAAAAAAAAATGGAAAGAAAAGGGGGGTCAGTGGTGCAATGGATTGAGGAACGGCCTGGAGAATCCAGGGCGAGGGGCTCCTCTCTGTGATGGAGCAGAGAGTGCAATTTCTTAAGGAGTTCCTTGGGAACGCTCCTCTTGTATGACCTCATGCTGGTTTCCCAGGGTCCTGAGATGGGGCTGCCAAGAGGTTACCAGTGAACAGTTAGTGAACAGTTTCCCGCGGTCGCTGGCAGCACCCAGACCTTCTGAGGGAGGGTGGGGGCGGGAAGCCCAAATTAATCACTGAATAAGAGAAAATTTCCTTTCAACTTTTCCCATTTCCCTTTTCTCAAACCCACCCCACATTCTCCAGCCATGTCATCAGACAGCCCTCAGCTTCCCAGAGCCGGGGTGGATGGGGACCCACCACTGAACGTTCCATCCGGGAGTGCATCTGTCCCCTACCTCGGGGCTCTCTGCCTGGCTCAGATTCCCCCCTGCTCCCCATCCCACTCCAGGGGAGCAGGAGCCAAGTGGGAGGGGTAGGTGAGAAGCCATTTGGGGGCCCATCCTTGGTTTTGTGGCCCCTCAGGTTGCCATCTCCTTAGGGGACTGCCTTGCACCTTCCTGGTTAAAGGCAGGGTCAAATATGTGTGTCTGATGAGGTTGGGAAGCCAGGATGGAATGAAATCTGGGATCGCCTGCCTCCAGGCCCCTCGCAAACCGGCAGTAACTGACCTTTGCAAATTCCTCCCGTGCTTCTCCCCTGCAGGGACTGTCAGCTCCAGCCAGACTGACCCACCACCATCCCCCAAGCCTCTCTTCCACCTCTCCTTGCTCACATCTTGCTGCACTCCCCAATCTGGAAAGCTCTCCCCACTCCTTTCCCCTGCAACTCAGAACCATTTTCCAAGGCTCAGTTCCAACCCCAAATCCCACTTCTCGAATGACTCATTTCCTGTCTGTCCAAATCTCCAGCATCCATCCCTGAACCTAGGCTAACCTTATCCACTGCTGTGATAAGAGGAATGGGGGATCATTCCAGCCTCACCACTCTGCCTTCAGCGGAAGCTGGACACTGTGTCATCGCATTTAATCCTTCAGTGCTGGCTGCTGCTGTCCCTACACTTTGCAGATGAGGAAAGTTGAGGATTAGAAAGGGAAAGTCACTTGCCCAAGGTCAGACAATCTGTGAATGCCCAACCTGGGACTCACAGCTCCCAAGTGCATCCAGGGTGTCCCACGGGAAGCTTTCTGGGACCCTAGATGTGGTTTCCAGTCCCAAATCCCCTTCTCTTAGTTTAGATGATCTCACTTTAATTGCCTTTATCCAGGAGAAATGTCCATCCACTCATTCACTCAATGAACACTTAGAGCGAGTTTGCAGTGTGCCAACCGCGCAGCTGAGCTGCCTAGACACTCAGACCCGCCCTCAAGAAGCTTCCTCTCTGGGTGTGGGGTCCCCAGTGTTTATTACACATTGTGCAGGAGAGATGGTGGAAGAGGGGAGCAGGAGATTGCAGGAAGCAGTAGCGCAATGGCCTCCCAAGATCACCAGCGAATCACCAGCCAGGGCTCAGGGCTTCCCAGGCACTACCGTTCTGGTATTTTCTCAGGACTTTGCTGTCAGGCGTGGACCAGCGCCGCTGCGGAGCCCCGGAAAACGTTTATTACCACTAGCGGCATTTCACCGACTTGGCCACAGACCTCGGGAGAGGAGGGACAGGCTGCACGTCCGACGTGGTGGGCGGAGTCGCGAGCCCCGGGTGCTTTCCAGCCGCACGCGTCCCTGCCCGGCCGGGGTTGCTAGGCAACCAGCAAACTCCGCTGCTGCGGAGCCGTTTGAGTAGCGGGACCGGCGCTTCCGCGGCAGGAGGAGCCCAGCCAGGACGAGGGGCTGTGCCCGGAGGACGTCTACGCCAGAACAGGAGAGTGGAGGGTGAAGGAGAGAGCCCCCGAGGGTAATAGTCCCCCGAGTGCAAAACGTTCCTCCTGGGGGGGCTCCTGGAATTGCTCTGCCCCTGGTGGACCTAGGACAGTGCTCCAAGTGTCCTCTGCCACATTAGTCCTCATGGGTATCCCCCAAGTCGCAGTATCCTGCAACCTCAGAACACACTTTGCATCCTGCACTCCTGCCTCCTGGTCCTGAACACTGTCCTGGAGGGAGTGGGAGGCTTCTAAAGGGTTTGCTGCTGAATGGTTGGGAAATATAGCCTTGGGAGCGTGGGCCTGTTAAGAGGAGAGCTTTCTGGCCAGGACAGTGCAGGCACGTAATCCCAGCCGCTGGAGAGTCTGCGGCAGAAGCATCCCAAGCTCCAGGCCAACTTGGCCAACTTAAGGAGACTGTGTCTCAAAATGTAAAATAAGTAAATAAAAAGAGCTGGGGATATAGCTCAGTGGTAGAGCACCCCTGTATAGTTTCATCCCCTATACAGTTAAAAATAAAAAACACAGTGGGGGGATTTCTTTCTGGTAAGAATAGAGGGCAGGAAATCAGTAGTGTGGCACCCCCACTAGGTGGCAGGAATTTTAGATGCATCCTTTCGTCTGTCCCTCAGCCCAGGAGCTAGCATTATCGTGCCCATGGGGTGTCAGGATCAAGATCACACAGTTGGTTACTTCCTCCCAGGCGTGGGAAGTTCCTCCTTGCAACAAGTTCAAAGTTTTACCCCATTGTCTTGAACCACCAAAGCGCATCCTCTCCCGGCTGTTTTCTGTCTGTGTGCGCACACGTGCATGTGTGTACGTGTGCACACTGGGGAACCTAACCCGGGGCCTCACATGTGCTAGGCAAGCACTCTGCCGCTGAACTAAACCCCAATCCCCCTTCTCCTGGCTTTCAGACCCTGCATTTCCCCCCTTCCAAATCCCTTGTTTATGTGTGTGTCCCTTGTTTGTGTGTGTGTGTGTGTGTGTGTGTACATGCACATGCACACATGGATGCCAGGGACTGAACCCAAGGGTGCTCAACCACTGAGCCACATCCCCAGCACTTTTAATTTTTTATTCTGAGACAGGGTCTCACTGAGCTGCTTAGGGCCTCACTGAGTAGCTGAGGCTGGCTTTGAACCTGTGATTCTCCTGCCTCAGCCTCCCGAGTTGCTGGGATTACAGGTGTGCACCACCACATTCGGCACAAATCTCTTGTTACTTGCAAATCCTTTGCTTAGTTTTTCAAGGTCAGAGAGGAAGAGGAGGAATGGGAGGAAGAGCACTATAGAGAGCCCTGATGGAGGGTTGGTGTCACAGTCACACACTCAGCAGGTGACAGAGTGAGTCCTGGGCCCCTTCTCTGTTTGGGGCCCTGGGGAGGGAGGGAGTGTAATGTCCACTGTCTCCTCCAGTGCAGGGGTGGGCAGTAAGATGCTCTAACCTGCATCACTCTCCAGTTCTGGGACCTCCCACCTCTCCCTGACCGTATCCTCCACCTTCCTGCTGGGGCCACCGTTCTTAGTGTGGCCCTGGGGGCAGGGGAGTCAGGAAGGAGATTGCCAGAGAGCTCTGCCCTTTTGAAGATCCAGTGAACACCTTAGGACCCCAGAATTCCAGAAATTGCACAGGGACATGAGAAAGAGGGAAGGGAGCCCCTAGCCCCTTGCATTTCTCTGGCACAAAGGACAGGGGACCTGTCTCATGGACCAAGAAGAAGAGGAAGATGTTTTCATGTCTTCATTGCACCATGGGGTCCAAGCAGAGGGCCTTCCCTGCCCCTTGCCTTCCTCTTCCGGTGACACCCTCTTCCGGTGATACCCTCCTCTAGTGACACCCTCCTCAGTGACACCCTCCTTCCCACATGCCAGCCTCCCACCCAGCTTGGGGGCACACTTTCTCTTAATCCACGGCAGGTCCTCTCCAGGAACTGCTACGCTAATCCTCGTGGCGTGAGATTGTTTGTTTCTGTGCTCTATAATGGCTCCAATCTGACTCCCTCCGGCAGGACACAGGGGACTTGCATTTTCGGTCCAACCCAAGCATGGTTGGTTCCAAGCGTCCTGTGTCTGAGATGCGGTGTGGGGCTCTGCGTTCTTCTGAGAGTCTCCATGGAGATGGGCGACGTCCTAACTCCCAGGCAGAAGCAGGTCTTCTCTGGCTCGTCTGTGTCCCATTGTAGACAGCCCTGCTCACGTCCTATTTGGGGAGGGGGCAGACTCCTGAGATCCCAGGGCTGACCTTGCTATTCATCTTCACGCCCTGCTGGTTTGCAGGAAAAGGGCCTGTGCTGGGTCTGGAATGAGCTGTCTTCCCATCACCATCCCCAGGCCAGCCTTTAAATGTCCCCTCTGTCTGCCTCCAGGCACAAGACAATGGCTCTGTTTTCTCTCAGGGCTTGGCCTTGGGAAGCACCAAGAAGGACAGCAATACTGTTAAAAATTGGATCTGGGGTGAAGAGGCTATTTTTTCTCTTTCTGGAGTTTCCTGGTTCTCTTAAGCCTCCTTGTGTCCCCTAAGATCTGGCTGGCTCCCAACAATTGTCTTTCAAGGAGAGAGAACGGGGCAGCTCCCAATTGCCTGGGCACCGTGGCTGTGTCTAGACGGAACAGGTGTTTCTCAATGCGGTGCAAGAGGGGAGAATTTAATTAATTTGCATTCTTTGTTCCCCAAGGTCTCATCTTTGTCCACATAGAATAAATATATTTGGGGACCCTGCTGCAATTGTCCTTCTCTGCCACCCTCTGCTCTCCAGGTCATTGCTTCTACCCGGGAGAGAGATTTTCCAAACGACTTTCTACAGGAGTTGATTCAAGTTGGGCTGTCCTGGGGTAGGCGTGGCGTGGGGGTCCTGCTGTATTCAGGGAGCGGTTATATGAATACAGAGAGTCTTCGGAGTTCACTTTCCTACCCTCCTCCCCATCACACCCTGGCTGCTCTAGGCTGAGTGCCCCCCAGCACCTGCTTCCAGTCGTCACTCAGCTCTAGACCATACTTCTCAGGGGTCAGCAGCGGGGCCCCATGGGACAGGTTCCTTGCCGCCCTTGTCTGGTTGTATCTTTCATCTGGGGGATTGTACAAAACCGGATTGCTAGATCCCACCCTAGGGGTTCAGGTCAGCATTCGCAGGAGAGGAGCCTGGGACCCCCTTTATTAATGAGCATCCCAGTTTTGGGAAATTCTGGCTGAGCAATGAAGAACCTTCACTTTAGAGCAGTGGTTTTCAAAGTTGCTTGCACGTTGGAATTACCTGGAGAATTTTTTAAACTGTGAATGAGAGATTTTGAGTCAGTAGGGCTGGGGTTTGACCTCAGCATGTGACTTTAAAGAG